>JAULKM010124051.1:0-20465 GCA_032355605.1 Rubia tinctorum | reverse complement strand
ATTCAATATTATGAGTGCGGTGATAATGATTTACCTTCAATATTATGAGAAGTTCGGATTCAAGCATCGACGTTTTCTGAGAACATATCACTAATCCAGTGATTGCAGACTTCTTTGCTGAGGGGGAAAACCCCAAATGCAGAGATGGAACTAAACAGCCCCTAAAAAAAGAAAATTCAGCTCCATGATGGAAGAGCGAGTGAATGATTGAAAAGTAACATCCTCCTCAGGATTTCTGTCGGATATAGCAGAGCTCGACAAATTCCTTAATTTTAGGAGACAAAGAATGCCTTGATTGGATTCTGACATATCCCAGACGGCAAAACAATGACATGACAGCCAAAAAATAAAATATCCCTGAAGAATTCAACATTTGTAAAATAGCCCTGGTAGAATAAAACAGAATTCATCAACTTAATTTTATTTACAATTCGGTCCTTCGTCAGCCAACTTTTAAAAGTCCCACATTATAGGTTTTCATATAGAAGAAAAGGAGTTGATCCATAGTCCACCCTATTCTGATTTACAACATATTAAAGGATTAAGTCTTGGAGTTGTTTTACCAAGCGCTTCAGATTTGAAGTTTGGACAACTATCCATCCTCGTGAAAGTGGAAGTACAAATTTATAAGAATTTAAAATTTAAAATTTATACTCAAATTATACGCGAAATGATCGAACCCAAATTTAATCTGATAGGATATTTTTCAATACTACTTGAATAACACCTGAACCTGAATACTTTTGATCAGGATTCGATAACCGCACAAAAAATAATCTGCCGAATCGTATCCAAAAAGGTTCTCATTCTTATCCGACCAGAAAGAGCCGTCTACTAATCTGATGGTAATAATCAACATTTCAGATATGACCTATCCAATCGGTATATCTTTGGTGTTTTTAAAAATTTATAACCTACAAATTTTTAAAAACACCAAAGATATACTTACAAATTTTGGGAAAGAATAATGTTTTTTATTAATTGGATATTTTGAATATTTGTATAAAGAAGAAGAGTGATTTTTTCAGAATATGGAAATATAAAAAATTAAATCACATACATAGAGAATAATTTTATACTTTAATGAAAACTTGCTTTTGGCATACTCCCTGCATCCCACTAAATCTTGTTAATCTACTTTTTCAAATCATATTCAATAGACTTTGACCCTACATTTCAACCAATATATATATATATAATAAAAATATCATTTGAAATGTTATTAGATTCATCTTAATATATATTTTTTAAGTATTAATTTTTTATATGAAATTATTAAACGTTAGAAATATTGACGATCAAACATAATTATTGAAAATTATGAAAAAGTAAATAAGCAAAAATTAGTGGGATGGAGAGAGTATATACTAAAAATGAAAAAAAAATTAATAAAAAAGTTATAGGAAAGAGAAGACGTGCGTGACAGCATGAAAACTGAAACTTCATAAACTTTCCGTTTAGCAAAAAGAACTTTAAAAATAATAACAATAAAATTAAACAACTTTCAGGAAAAAAATTATATTGAGGAATAGTAATATTATATGAATATTACTTGTAATTGTAATTAGATTATATTCTTTTTCCTTTTCTGTATAGGTCTTTGTACCTCTGTATAATGTGCCACAGATCATGAATACAATCACAACATTACAACCTTATTTTCTACATGGTATCAAAGGTTAAAATCCTTAAACCTCATAAAACCAAAATTTCGATAAGAAATCATCCAGCAGCCGCACCGACTGCGCTTAACACTCACGGGCCACCGTCTCTGTCATAGTTGTCTGACTCTGCTGCACTGATATTTTATCATTGCTGGACTATCTGATCACCGCCTATCCGTCACGCGCCATTATCGATTGCCACGCATAGTCTTCAATCTCCAAACGCAGCCGCCAGTTTCCTCCACAAGTCGTCGCATCGATCTTCCTGCCGCCGATCTGCTCGATTTGGCGCTACTCCTGATGTGCTACAATATTGAACCCTAAATCCGATTCCGGATCTGATGCCATAGGACTTGCTCACATCGCCGCTCGAGCTGAGGCCAATAAGATACAGAATCTCAATGCCTTTGATATTATTGCAGGTTTACTCAGACAGTTGCAATTGCAAACTGGAACTGGGTCTTCTATACTTCCTGGTCGATCTGTGAACTCTCCCTACTATTTCGGCCCTTCTAACGGTCCTTGTTTACTTGTCTGTCCCGTCGTACTGAAGATGGAGAAAATTACCTTGAAAGGACCACTGCAATTTTTAGTGCTTTGCTTGCTAAGAATATGATTGATTTCATTAATGGAACAATTACTAAACCCTTGGTTGGTGATCCTGGTTTTACTAAATGGCCTTGGGTGAATGCTACTCTTGTTTTCTGGATATTCCAGACTATTGATCAAGTTTTACGATCTTCTACGACTTACGTTTCCACTGCTAAGGAGCAGTAGGGTGATTTTGCTGGTCGTTTTTCTCTTTGTAATGGTCCAAAAATTCTACAGATAAATGATGATATTTAGAATTGTATGTAGAATGGTCAGTCTATTGTCATTTACTTTGGCAAACTTAAGAAGCAGTATGATGACTACAACTCTCTCCAACCTCCTCGGGTTTGTTCATGTGAAGCTTGCAAACCATTGTGCACACATAATTATGTTTCTGCTGTCTTCTATGATCGAGAGAGAAAGTTGATTTATCAATTTCTCCTCGGTTTATATGAACGATGTCACTCCTTGCGATCCAATGTCATGACTCAAGACCCTCTGCCATCCATCATGCATGTGTATGCCCTTGCGATTCAGGAGAAGAATCAAAATGCTATCATTCGGTCTCATGAATCTTTAACTGATTCCCTAGCATATGTTGCTCATCGCCCACCACCTTAAATATCACCACATAGAGGACTCACTGCAGCTGAACGCACAAATCTGGTTTGTACACATTATCATTGCAAGGACTGCGACAAAGATACCTGTTTCAAGCTCACAGGCTAACCATAATGGTTCACGGAGATGAGAGACAGAGCCAACGCCGCAAAGAAAATGGTGTCAGCTCGGCCAACCGGCGTTCCAGCTGTCAGCGTCCTACCACCATCAACCATTGTTAGCCGATTTGGTCACGTCACAGCCAGGAATCACGGCAACCACCTCCTCCGGCCCTCCTACCCAATCTGATTTTGGTCCTACTTTGTCTGATAACGACCCTAAAACTATTTAATCAATTTAATTCCATCTCTGATCATGGTTCAGGTAATCCTACTATACATTGGATTCTTAATTCGGAAGCCTCATATCACATGACTAGTGACAAGGGTTCTCTTACTGATATTATTGCTGCCATTGATTCTGTTAATGTGCTTCTATCTAATGGATCTGTGTCGTTTGCAACATATTATGGTTCTATACATTTTCGATATACTAACCTTATGCATTTGCTGTATACACCTGCATTGCAATGCCATTTATTATAATGCTCTAGATTGTTATCTGCCTTAAACTGTCAAGCTCTGTTTACTAATTTTTTTGCGTTTAATAGAAAATCAGTACGATGACGGTGATTTGCATGGGTGAACAACAAGAGGTGGTTCATTGGCTTCGTTTGCTGGATACGCGCGTTCAGTCTCATATCTCACGATCAGTTCCCACAGCTATTTCAGTTTCTGTTCCTTCATTTGATTTATGGCATCAACGTCTTGGTCATCCTTCCTCTACGGTGTTGTCTTCTATTTCTACTATTGATTTTAGCACAAATAATACTTTTGTTCCTTTCTTAATGTGTCACAAAGCAAACAGACAAGACAAGCTTTTCTTTTGAGTTCATCGAATGCTACCACTTTGTTTGAGTTAATACATTGTGATGTTTGGGGGCCTTACAGCTCACTATCTTCTAGTGGTGCATTTTATGTTTTAACTATAGTTGATGACTTTTCCCGAGTTTTTTGGGTTTATTTATTATTGGTTAAGTCAGATGAAGCTTATAGATTTATAAAATTTTGTTCTACGAACAAGACTCAGTTTGGGCGCACCATTTGTCGTATCCATGGTGATAATGGTACATAATTTCTGCCTTTGAGATCTTACTTTGCTAAATCCAGTATTATCTTTGGGACTTATATGGTTAATACACCACATCAGAATGGTTGTGTAGAGCGCAAGCATCGCCATTTGTTAAATTTGGCTCGTGCTTTGCACTTTCAAACTAATCTTCCAGTATATTTTTGGGGAGAATGTGTTCTCAATGCTGCATACCTAATTAACCAAACACTGACGAAGCAACTCAATGATTGTAAACCATTCGAGTGACTCTACAGACACACTCCCTACAAGATTTTGAAAGTCTTTGGTTGCTTGTGCTTTGCCTCCTACATTCCCAGATATTGTGACAAGTTTGCTCCAAGAAGTCAACGATACCTTTTCTTGGGTATCTTGCGGGAAAGAAAGGCTACCACCTTCATGATTTGGAATCACGGACCTTCTTCAGCAGTAGTGATGCATATTTGTTTAAAGACCAGTTTCCGTAGGTTGTGTCATCCGTACATGTTCAAACTGAATAGTCACAAACCGACAATTAGTTTAACGATTTTTCGCCATCAACTCCAACAGTGACTACCAGCGGTGCCACCACCTCGTAGCTGGCATCACTGTCGCCAATACTGGATGCCCTTCTCGACCAACCGCATGTTGCGCTACCACCGATGTTGATCGCCATCCATGCTGCCACCACCGCTGCCGACCGCTCCACCACCTGATGCAGTTTCCCCACCACCTGATGTAGTTTCCCCACCGAGAGAATTACTCTGACTCCATCTCTGAAGTTTCCAACCACTCCGCCGCCTGACGCGGCTTCCCCAACAAGAGAATCATAATTTACTCCATCTCTGACGCTGTCTCTTACGACTAACTTGCCTTCTTCCTGATAGAGTGATCACAATCATCATCCTCCCGTATATTTGGATAACTATGTCTGCAGCTAAACCCACCCCCTCCGCTCCATTACTACAGTCAGTCCTGCGCAATCACTATCCTCACGTGTTATCTATCCTTTAACTGATTATATAAATTGAAATAAATATTTTAGTATGAATTCTAGATTTTTGGGTGCAGTAACTTCTAGTGCAGATCCTACCAATTATTTTGAGGCATCAAATCATGTTCATTGGGGAAATGCTGTGGCTAATGTGATTAATGTTCTTGAGCACAATGAGATTTGTACTATGGGTTCTCTTCCTCTGAATAATACTGCAATTGGATGTAAATGGTTTTATCGTACTAAGTTTAAAGCTGATTGTACTTTAGAATGTCACAAAGCTCGTTTACTGATTCTAGGTAATCGACAGATTGAGAGAACATACTATACTAAGACATTTACTCCTGTTGTGAATATGACTTTTGTTCACCTATTTTTATCTATTGTAATCATTCGTGGTTGGGAACTTCATCAGATAGACGTTTACAAAGATTTTCTACATGGTGATCTTCACAAAGAGTTGTTTATGCGCCCTCCTCCTGGCTATACTGCTCCTCCCAGCTAGTTTGTCGACTTTATAAATATCTTTACGGGTTGCGACAATATTCTGGCAACTGGGTTGCCAAGTTGGCCCAAACTCTATGCTTATTTGGATTTGTTCAGAGTAAGGTTGATTACTCTCTTTTCGTTTTACTCCCGTGGTTTGGTTCCTTTGCACGTCCTGGTTTATCTGGAATAAAATATGGAATAGACTCCAAAAATTACTACATCCCAAAATATGGTTAAGGAATAAAATATGTCTTTCTTTATCTATTTAAAATTCAATGAGATAAACACAATATTCTCTCCTAAAATTTAGGAGTCTTCAAACCAATCCATATTCTTTTCCAACTGCATTTTAACTTTCCATAACTTCGGCCTGAATAATCCATTGGTTCTCTAACATCTCCATATTTTTCTCCTCTTCCATCTCAAAGCACAAATGATGCTTCCTTCATGTTTTCGGAATATTGGTCGGTATGGGCATACCGACCACAAACTGCAGCAACTTGACAATTCAACCTCTAAATGTCTAAACTGCAATAACATTCCAAATAATATAAACATCAATGAATTTACACAATATTTCAGCTCAATAAAAAGCCAAAATACATGGTGAAATCAACCCAATCAAACCACCCTGCACTTGGATTATGCTAGCTCTCGAGCATATGCAAATGCAAAACATAAATGTAAATGTGAGACTCTAAAAACTAAGCAGCCCTAAAATCAAAAACCATCACAGTTGGAATAAAAACTCAATCAACCATCATACCACAAATCATTCCTCTTTGCTTATAAAATCACATCATCCTCACATTCTAGTAAAAAATATGCAATAAAATCCAGCCTCACCAAGATCACTCAACATATCTCAAAATCATAATTAGGTCAATCAGACAAATCATATTCAATACTCATCACAACAGGTTTGCATATACCACTATATCCACCGTATTATTTGAACACTTGAGTACAAATCAATGAGGTCTTTATCAAGGTTGTAATGGGGCTAGGGTCATAAAGGTAGGATAAAAGGAATACGAGACTAAAAATCCGAGAATATGCAAGTAATTCATTATCACCCTCATACTCATCTATGTACATACTTCGAATAAAAATGCATCACTGATAAGAAATGAAGTATGAACACCACTATTAAGAACTAAACCATGTCCATATTACTCCCAAAATTTACAGCCCAAATATATTGTTGACCAGATTTTTATTTTTTATCTTCTTTTTTTCAGTTTCAGTTTTTTTTTGTTTTTTCTTGTTTTTTTTGAATTTTTTCTGGGTAGCAGCTTTTACATTATTTTCTGGGCATACATGAACAATAATATCATGCCAAAACTATATATATACCTCCCCAATAAATGTAAGTCCAAAACAGTCTATGCTCCAACATGTATTAGCACAAAAATCTCAACCATTTTTAACCCATCATGCAATTCCAATTCGTATCCCAAGTAATAATAAATTACATATACATTCTCAGAGGGTTAAAAAAAATATAAGGCTCTTTGCTTAATATTTAGTGACTAAAAATACCAAAGAAATAGTTTTCTAGTTTCAACGGGGCAAACTAGGGGATCAATGTAAAAATAAATTTTTATAGTAGAAGCTAAGCGGGGCTCATTCCTTAATGCCTCTATCATTTTCTTAATAAAGTATACAACATCGAAATCATTGCATAAACCAAGCAATGAATATCAAAATATGATCATTCAACAAAGAGATAAAGAGCTACTTAGATCATCATTTTTTCCTTTTTTTTATGTATTCCTATATATTCTTTTTTGGTCTTTAAGGCTCAAATCATCACAATATATTTAGTTTTAGAGCAAAATGACATATTGCATATTTGTCATCCTAGAATATACAAGGAATCCATGATTTCTTTCACAAAGGGAAACAATCATTCATTCTTACCACAAACCAAATTTTAATTCTAATCATTCAAATTCTCAATTCAAAACTGCATTTTTGACTCAAATGATGGGAAAAAACTGAAAATGTTTTTGTGTTTTTGAATTTTCTTATTTTATTCAATAATGAAAAACAACAAACTATTGATGTTACCCCCCTACCTCACACTTAGACAACACAATGTCCTCATTTTGTGAGAAATATATAACATATGAAAATAAATTAGATTCTATGATGTTATGCAATTACTCTACAAATGTACTAAAGTGCAACCAAAAACAAATGAAAAGAAGGAAAATGAAATGCTCCATGGGCGGCTAATTAGCCTTGAGGTCAACCAGTGAATCCCGGTCTGTATGGACATTCTGACTACTTTGGGTTAAAAATTGAATTTTTTTTATTCATATTTGGTTTGCTTTTAAAACCCTCCTTCATCTTTTGGAGATCTTCTTGGAACCATGTAAGCCATTACAAATCAAATAGTTAGATGATTTTTTTTTTCTATTTTTGAAGAGAATTAATGAAGATAACGAAAATAAAACTAAAAAAATCTTGGGTTGCTTCCCAAGTAGTGTCCTTATTTAACGTTTTAGACTAGACTCAGTTGACTTGTTCGGATCAGCCATATGGAGGCAATGAAAGTGCCATTCCCTCAACTTTGGAGAGCTCCATTCCTTCGAGATACATGACATCTAAGATCTGATTCTCCCCTAAAAATGCATACTTGAGATGTTCAGGTAAGGTCTTCAATTCCAACTTTGGTGTTTTCTCAATTGAAGGAAGAGTGCGTTCAGGAATAGGTGGGATGATCATCCCGTCTGATGTCAACTGAGAAACATACTGCACTTCTGATCTGCATCTGGACGGTATGGGCATACCGCCCGAAAATGGCTGGGAACTGATTTCTAAATTTTCTAAGCAGAATCTGGGCGGTATGGACATAAAGACCGAATGTGACTGGGAGCTGATTTTTAGAGTTTCTGAGCGTGATTTGGATGGTATGGGCATACCGACCAAAAGTGACTGGGAGCTAATTTTTGGAGTTTCTGAGCGGGAAACGGGTGATACCGAAAGTGGCTGGAAGCTTAATTATTTTGTAGAGTAAAGCTGCATGATGATTTCACAAAGAGTTTCATTCAAGACATCCATCATATCCTTGTCGACCCATCCATTAAAGAGCATCTGTTCCAACTTTTCATCTTTGGAGTACCTTTCTATAAAATCATCAACCAACGAGTTAATCAAATCAAGGGTAAACATATATTCATGATCATCTATATGTCTCATGGCATCAAAAATATTGAAAGAAACTACATCTCCATCAAACTCAAGACTAATTATTCCCTTATCAACATCAATTTTCGCTTTTTCGTTGTTTTCATGAATGGTCTCCCTAGAAGAATCAGGGATTTATTAGGTGAGAATGAATCATCCATATCAACAATGTATAAATCCACAGGAAACGTCAATTCATTTACTTTCACTAATAAATCCTCTATCACTCTCTTTGGATATGCATTAGACCTATCAGCCAATTGAATTATCACACGAGTTTCCTTCAATGGTCCTAATTGCAAGTCATTATACACAGAGAGATGCATGACATTAATCGATACACCTAGATCTAACATTTCCTTTTCAACATTCATCTTCTCAATTACACATGGGATAGAGAACATCCCAGGATCCTTACTTTTTTGTGGCAATTTACGTTGAATAATTGCATAAACATTTTCACCTACTCTAATTTTTGCATTTTCCCATGTCTCATCCTTTTTAACAAAGTTCCTTAAGAAATTTTGCGTACCTGGGAACCTGCTTTATAGCTTCAATTAAGGGCATGTTGATTTCTACCTTTTTGAAGACCTCCAAAATCTCCTTCTCATCATCTTCCTTCTTGTTTTGAGCTAATCTGGATGGGAAAGGTGGAGAGACCTTTGAGTTAGAAATATATGTAATGGGTCCAGTGTTTACCTTTGATGACTCATTTTTATTCTCCTTGGCTTCTTCATGCTGGATTTTCTCGACTCCATTTTCCTTAGGCTCGAGATCTTCCAATTTCTTCCCACTCCTCAATGTGACTGCACTTGCATTCTCCCTAGGATTTTGTTCAGTTTGGAAGGGTAACCTTCCAGTGTTGAACTTCAACTTGTTTACCTCAGCAGCCAGTTGAGTCACTTGTTGCTCAATGTTCCTTATAATAGCCCTTGTCTCTTGCTGAAAAGCATTAGTGTTTTTGTTTAAGTTCGGCACCACTTCGCTACTTTGGGCCATAGCCTTAAGGACTTCATTCATAGTGACCATCTGATCATCCGGTGCTGGATTTGCATCACGACCAACTTGTGCTTGCTTCGGAGCATACATTCCGGGGGCTTTCTAATTCCATCTAAAGTTGGGATGATTCCTCCATCCCAGATCGTATGTTTCCGAATAAGGGTCGTTCCTTCTTGGTCTCAAGGGGGCATCTTCAAATCCATAGCAAGCTTGTTTGATGAAGGTTGTGAGGGCATCTAACTTCTCATCCATTTGTGAGGTACCAGCTGCCTTGACTGGTCTGGATCGATCATCATCTTTATCATTCATGAGTGACCATATCAAGGATAACCTCCTTTGCTTAATCCATGGTTTTGTCCAACCCATTTTCCACAAGCTGCATAAAAAATCTTCCTATCAATTGAACACATTCCACCATAAAAATAATTAGTGATGAGCTGATATTCACTAAAACAATGGTTAGGACACTTGCGACACAATTGATTAAACCTATCCCAATAACTCGCAAGACTCTCTCCCTTCTTTTGTCTAATACCACTTATTGCAGATCTCAAATTAGCTGCTCCAGATTTGGGGAAAAACTTTTGTAAAAATTTCTCCTCCAAATCATCCCAAGTCGAATTGAACCGGGTGGGAGTTGAAAAAGCCATTCATGAGCTTTTCCCTGCAATGTGTGTGTAAAGGTGAGTAGTTTAATATGATTCTCCGAAAAACCTTGTGGTCTAAGAGTTGCACATACGAGGTCAAATTCATCAAGATGGTTGTGAGTACTCTCACCTGGCATATCACCAAATTTAGGTAATATCTGTATGAAACCTGGTTTAATCTCGGAGTTGCGGTTGATTTTAGGAAGGATAATGCACAAATGACGATTGTATCTGTAATGGCCCATGTCTCTTATTCGCTGAGTTGGTGGTTCCTCCTCATGTGTCTCTTTGCCAGCCATGTTGAAATGAGTTTAGTCAACAGTTGACTCAAATGAGGAAAGTCCTTTCAAGGCTTTTCTCTTCTTCGTCAAACTTCGTGCAAGTTTCTCAATCTCCTGAGTAAAGATTAATTCTCATGTATGAGAAGAACGAGGCATAAACCATAAAAAAGTTAAAACAAATTGAAGAATTAAAAGAAAAAATACTGTTTAAAACCAATCCCCGGCAGCAGCGCCAAAATTTGGTGTGTCGTTTTACAACAAAAATAAATAAAACTCTAAGATGCATTTTCAATTCAGAATGCGGTCGGTAGGAGCATACCAACCAGTATAGTTGTGAGCAAGTTCGTTTCCCAAGACTTTTCCGAGACTTTTTCCTTTATCTTTAATCTGCGAATTTGTAACCAATGTAATCAGATGAGGGTAGTGAATAAGAAAAACCAAAAATTGAGTAAAAATGAGAATGAGAAATTGTTATAGATTGCAAAAAGATTCAATTATGATGATAAAATTCCGGTTCATATCAATTATGTACTGGCTTTCTATCTCAATCCTTGATGCAAAGATGACTTTAAATTCATGCAAACAAATTGGTCATAGTTGCAAACAACCAATATTTCCTTACCTTGTCGATAATTAGGAGGACGCCTCACCAACTATTTTTGTAACTAACATATAATCTAAGAGACACTCTAAAGAATTAATATGCTAGCAACATTAAGAATGAGAAAGACCTAATTCATAACCAATAAACTTTGACGCAGGATTGTTAAATTAAGACTGTTGTTCTCTACCACTAATTGAACTTAAATCACAACTACGGATTATTGATTCAATTGGCATTAAACTAACTAACATGCTATCAAATATTGGCCACTACTAATCAAGAACAACATATGCAAGCATGCAATCAAAGGATAAAAACTAATTAGATCTCACGAGAATCGACCCCAGTACTTCCTTGATCTTTATCGGAAAAGATGAATTTAGCTAGAAAACATAATTGAATTAACAATAAAAAAGAATAAAATAAATGATAAAAATTGTCTGTATATAAATACTGAAAAGCTCCCAAAAACCAAATACTATTCTGCACAGAATAATACTGTCTGCGTACATTTCTGTCTGTTTTTTTCTTGTGTACGAATGAAACCAAAATAAATGTATGAAAAATTACTACAACCAAAAGATAGATAAGGAATAAAATATATTTTTCCTCATCTATTTATAATTCAAAAAGATAAACACAATATTTTTTCTTACAATTTAGGAGTCTTCAAATCAATCCAATTGCTTTTCCAACTGTATTTTGACTTGCCATAGTTACAGCAAAATAATCATCGGTTGTCCAACATCTCCATATTTTTCTCCTCTTCCATCTCCAAGCACAAATGACAACTTCTTTCATATTTTCGGAATACTGGTCGGTATGGGTATACCGACCACAAACTGTAGCAACTTGACAATTCAGCATCTAAATCTCTAAACTGCAATAACATTCCAAATAACATAAATATCCAAGAATTTACACAACAATTAAGCTCAATAACAACCCAAAATTCATGGTGAAATCAACCCAATCAAGATTCTACCAGTGCACAATTATGTACTAATAACTTTGAAGATGAAACTGATGAGTCGAAGCTTTCAGTACTAATAATTTTGTGTTCTATAGCAAAGGAGTAGCTCCCTGAATAAGAAGAGCTATATGTTGTTTACACTTTTCATTTCTAAGGGAGTAGTTCACCCTCGAGAGGAACTATATGGTTGTATTTTATGTAATCTAATGTCCAGCAAGTAGTTCACCCCAAGAGGAACTATAGGGCCACGTATTTTAAATAGAATTTATGTTCATATTTCATATGATAAAGCCTTAGTTGGCGAATTACTCCATGACTATTCCTAAGGGATGGAAATATCTATAGTGGATGAATGACTCTCCTTTAGGGACAAAAACCCTAAAGTGGATGAGTGAGAGCGCGAATGGTGACAACCACATGGCCAATAATGAAGCCCAAGTTGGGAACTTTTACGATGGGTAATTATGCATATAAATCAAAGGTCTAGCAAGGAAGACAGTGATACATTTAAACTTTATTGATATAATATAAGTTACAAATGAGGACATGGAAATATATAATTTATCTCAGCCAACCCTACGACCATATCTACTCACAAGAATTTTTTTCCGAATCATTAAGGCCTAATTGGATGAAACTTAGCGATTCGATGCTCGAAGAGATGAAGCTTGAGGACCCAAAGTTAGACTCTAGGATAGAGAAACTTGACGATTGGGATGATTGATCCAGTTCACAACCCAAACATAGCTGCTTGAGCACTTTCTACTCTCTTATGAAAACCCCCTGAATATTGTTGATGAAGCTTTAGAGAACGGCAGGCACATTTTGGATCAACTCTATGTCTTCCAAATGCTGAAAGAAAAACCCCAAGTCTAAAGGCTCTGGTTATAAACAACGATGGTAAATGCGTACTCCTAAAGAGTACGCTTTGCTACACCTAGTTTCACCTTCAAAATATTCACATCCGAGTTAAGGCCATCAACTTCCTTAAAATGACATCATATTCAATCCTATCATTCTCCGCCTTTAGTAGCCTGATCATCTACTCTTGAGTCACAATAATCAATTCAGGCAATTAGCCTGGAGGAAAAGATGAAGTGGACGGCCTACCCGCATTGGCTAAACTAGCACCTAGAGGCCATATTTTGTGGTTATTTCTTGCACAAAAAAATCATCAGACAACTTGGAAATTTCATGTGTCATCGCCTGACGCTTATAATAACATTCTATTTTATCTCTCTCCAAAGCTCCCGTTGAAGTATGTAGAATGATTTCACCAACTCCTTAAACTCGACATTCATTGCTCCCTTATTTTTCATAAAAGCCCTGGCTTGCCGTTCCTAGTGATAAAACCTAGAAAAACCTCTAGACAGTTCAAACACTACCTAAATAGTAGGTCTTCAAAGGGGGAAAATGTATGACAGGCGGTGGAGGACAAACATTACAAAAATATTAACAAAAGCATAGAATCAAGATTTATAAAATCAAGGAAAGAGTTTGAGTTCATTACTGGTTCAACAAATTTTTTGAGATTACAAAAGGCTAAAGTATTACAGGTTAGACTGCCTTATCATTTTCATCAGCTTCATGTTGGGGCCCCTGAACCTCATGGGTAAGACCCTAATCCTATTCAATCATCAAAGGATCATATTCAACATCCATTTCAGCCTCTTTCGTGCGCTGTCCTTCAGAATTTTGTTGGCTATCGACCCATTGATTGTGACATTGACCATTCTCATATCCTCGTCAAACAATCTATCATAAAAGTAATAAATAAAGTCATCTTCCTAGTAGGGTGATAGGGAAAACTAGCCAACAATCTCTTAAACCTCTCCTAATATTCATACAAGGTCTCATTATGACATTGTGAGATGATACTTAACTCCTTCTTAAGCTTGCCGACTTGGAGGCCGAAAAGAAATTTTCCAATAACTTCCTCTCCATGTCTATCCAAGCGGTGATGCACCTGAAGGAAGGTGGTAAAGCTAATCCTCGGTGGCGTCTTATAGGGAAAAAGAAAACGTCGGTAAGTAATAGTCTTCCTCTGACATACCATTCGACTTCATATTGGTGCACACTAAGTGAAACTCTAACAACTGCTTGTTTGGGTCTTCTCTATTCATCCCATGAAACGTTCGGAGGTAATGAATCATTTCCGCTTGAGCTTGCAATTTTGGTTTGCTTCAAGAGGGGGAAATATGATGCGTAGCGGTTGACTCTCAAGATTATGATCCATACACTCCCTCAAAGCCCGGTTTTAGCCCGACATTTGTGGTTGAACTTCTTTGGGTTGTGGTTTAGGTGTTTGGGGGTTGGGAGGTGTTTGTCTCCTTACCCTTTGTAGAGTACCTACAATATCGGGGTCGTAGTGCAAATGTTCTTGATTCTTGGAATGAGTACATACCATAAACCAAGAAAAGAGGCAGTGCGACCTAACTAGAAATAACAAATGCCAACAACAAGCATAACAAGCACAAACTAAGAAAAACAAAAAACACAGAAAACTACACTAGCAAATCAACAAAACACTTTTCTTTCTCCAGCAGAGGAACCAAAATTTGACATGTGGCAGAAGCCATGGCTTGCTGAGCACCAATCAAAGATAATATTTATACTCTAATCCGGCTAACTACTATAGAGTAGCTAGTGGAAGATTGAGTTCATCCAAAGAGAAAATGGGTTTTATCAAATGCATGCATAGTGTAAAAACTCACACACTAGCGACCTAGTGCATGATGTAATTAGGGGGGCTGGTGATGGTTTGAAAGTACTTAAACTAATAGACTATGAAAATTAAGAAACTAAGATTGTTCTAACATGCAATTCGCGAAAGTTATAATATAATATTCTAATGAGACTTGGAGGCACTTGGTTCACATGTTTAGACTATTCATTGATCCTCGATTTATTTTTCTACTCTAATACCTTGATCACATGTTTTGGATTGATTGTATCACGAGGAATCTCCCCTCAGTATCTCTCACCTCCCTTCAATATAATTAGAGTGCCCGGTCATTGTAGCATAATAACCCTGACCCCCGGGTTAATCTATGCATAACCCAGTCAATAGACTAATCATGGGGATAAAATTTGACATTGGGACCTAACGTGTCCATTCATTCTAGCCGTAGCCCCATAGTACTAGAACACCTGATAGCTCAATTGCACCCTCTATGACTCCTCATTGGTCCTCATATTGCCTACATATGACACAAAGAAGGAACCTTCAGAGCTAATCGTTAGCCTCAATGCAATTCAATCCCAGAGACAATCACGACATAGTTGTCACTCCTAGTTGCAACCTCACTCTAAAAACTAGGACAAACTCAATTGTATCCTCAAACCTAATATAATCAATTAACTGACAATCACGATTAGTTGTCACTCACAATCACAATATTAAGATCAATCAATGACCAAATCGATGGAAAGATGAAATCTTTTGGGTTCATTATTGAGTCTAGCACTAAATCATGTCGTAATCGCAATCAATTGTTTTCCTGATATTAATCATGCATTAATCATAAACATTAAACACAAATGTAATTGACATTTAAATGGAAAAGGTAGAACAAACGCAAATCCCACAATTTCAAGCTAAACATGTTTACCATATGTTCCCAAGCACTAATTAAGCCTAAACAAGCAAAATCCATAGCAAAATTATAATCCATGAAAAACTAGCAATAAATGAATAATAATCAATGTGGAAAATTGGTATTTTCTATGAAGTTTGAACCAAGGTCCAAAGGATAAAAGGGTGCTTTTATAAGAGAGAGGAAAGAAAAGACTAAAGTTGCGGTCAAATCCTAGATTTTAGCTGGTCGTTGCGGACCATGCATAGCACAATCCGCGAGCTGGATGTTAATCCTACTCTAGGATTGCAAACTGAGTGTCGTAGACCGTGCATATTTGTACGATCTGCGAGCTGGATGATGAATTTCCTCCTTGGTTGCGAACTGAAACTTGCGGACTGTGCATATTTGCACGGTTTGCAAGTTGGAAACTCTTAAAGTCATCATCCATGAACTGAGCATCGCGAACCGTGTATGTGAGCCAGGTGTTTTCATGCTCTTTAGCTCACTTTTTCACTTTTTCTTCAATCTTCAACAAAACTTCTTCTACCACTTGAAAGTGGCATTCTTTATTCTACCACTCTTGCAGGTGGTTTTCTTCCGATGACTTGGTCTTCACTTCACATCAAAACTCCAATACTCTACCAGATCATGGGAGTAATCACCTAATCAATCAATTACTTCACAAATATATGAATTATGATGCAAATTGATGCAATGTGATCCTAATCCTCTAATTGTAGAAAATATTAAATATGGGAGTTTTGTATGTGGGGAGGTGAGAGCCCAATGAAATTTTAACAGGTGTCAAATTCAAGTTACAATTAATGGGGGAAAAATAAGGATGTATATAATTGTAGTTTTTAATTAACACTTGTCAAAATTTTATTAGATCTTCACATCCCCACACACAAAACCCCCACACATAAAATTTATAGCTCTAACTAGTACTCTATCCAATTCTCTATCGAAAAACCTACATTCTATTACAATATTAAGTATCAAATGTGATAAAAATATAGTTTAAAACTAGAACATTAACACCTTCCCCAACGTATGCCATGTCCAGTTCTACTTTCTCTCAATTCACTCCAAAAATACATTTGACACCTTCCCCATCATATGCCACGTTTAATTCTCCCTTCTTTCTACTCTTTCTCTCAATTGGTTTATCAGAGAGAAGGGAATCACATAGACCCATCCGACTCATTTGGGCTCGACTTGCTAAGAACAAAGAAATATCTACAATCATCGAGGACAAAGAAACACCGAGAACATCAGAGAAATACCGATTTGGAACTTCAACCTCAATGTCTTCGTCGAAAAGCCGTGTCGATCTGGATCCACAACCTCCATGCCACGTAGAGGAAAGAAGAGAACCAAGAAATACCGAGAACACCTGAAAACTGCGTCAATTTGGATCATAGCCTCCATGTCTCTGCCGGAAAGCCACCGGTTTGTGCTAAGCTATCTCTGTCGGTCTGCATCTTCATAGGAGGTTGGGGAGGAGGAGTAAGGGTGTTGGAGAGGGTGAGATTGAGGTAAGAAGGCTGCCGGATGTGGTGGTGTTTGTCGGCAGCCTCCGGAGATGGAAGTGATATTAGGTTTTGGTAAAGGCGAGAGCGGAACGAAAGAGTAGAGAGAATTGTGGCCATACACATAAAATAAATACACTAAAAAATACATCAAATTAAAATAGTTAAATATATATAAAAACACTAAAATAAACATTAGTTTTAAAACATCAAAGTGCACAATGAGACACTATTATCGAAAAAATTATAATATTAGTATTAGAATTTACAAAAAAAATCAATTTAAACTATTTAAATATGAAGCCACACACTAAATACAAATTTAGTATTTAAAAAATCAATTTAATGTTTAAAACGATGTGCTAAAAAACTAAGAAGTACGAAAGATAATAATGGGGGGGGGGACAACTACATAAACAATTGAACTAAATAGGTCATTGACCCTGAATTGAACTTGGTTTAGTGATAATCCACACTCTCAATAATTGAAAGGTTTAGGGTTCAAACCACACCCCTGTCAAAAATTGTGAATATTAGAGCAATTTTTTGATAGTGATTACCCAGCGTTATGAGATTGTGTCGGTGGTACCAGTTGTGGTTTTCCAACTTGCAGTTGGTTGATGAAGGTGACATCGTGGTGGTTCCGACTTCGGTGGCGGTGGTTCGTTGGTGGTGCAGCGTTTGAGTGTTCTTACGAGAGCCCCTAACTATTCAAATGGATGGAGTTTCAGCCCCCACGGCACTTCAATAGATTTAATGGTGGTGTCTCCTAGTTAGGTTTTAGAGTATGATGTTTATATGTAATTTGGTTGCTTATATGTAATCTATAAAAAAAATAAAGGGTCATTGACCCATTTATATGAAGGTCTCCTTGTAATTACCAAAATTTGTTAAGGATACTTGTGTCTTTTCCTATTTGATTTTTTAAAAGAGGAAATTGTGTAGTTTGTATGGAACAGGCATAAATGAAAATTTTGCAGTTATAACTGAGAAGAAAGAAGTAGTCATTTTTCATTGTAATTTTTTTCTTCTCAAAAGGATCAACTGATATTGAAATGTCACTTGTCATTCTTTGCCTTGTTCTCTATATCTGCACTCTAGTTCAATTCAACAGAAATTTGACTTGATGAAATCTTGCCTAATTTAGTCTTATTATCATTGTTTTTCAATAAACTTATTTTATTTCAGTTCATCTTAGTTAATTTTAGTTCAAATCAGATCCAGAGAGCAAGGCATGGTGAAATGTGGATCTCATAAAAAACTTTTAAAAATAATTATTTATTATTGATGGTTGATTGTTGATTGTTGAACTGTCAACTTTCTAAAATGACGTGACACGATTACATAAAGAATTGAACTAAAAGGGTCATTGACCCATTTTATATGAAGACCTTTTTGTAATTACCATTTTTTTAAGGATACTTGTGTCTTTTCCTATTTGATTATTTTCTTGAAGAGGGAAGTGTGTAATTTTGTATGAAGCGGGTAATAATGAAAAAATTTCAGTTATAACAGAGACGAAAGAAGTAGTCATTTTTCATTTTAACTTTTTTTTCTCAAAAGGAACAACTGATATTGAAATGTCACTTGTCATTCTTTGCCCTGTTCTCTAGAGCTATATACACTCCAATTCAGCTTAGTTCAATTCAGCAGAAATTTGATTTGGTAGAATTTTCCTTAATTTAGTCATATTATCATTGTTTTTCAATAAACTTATTATACTTCAAATCATCTAATTCATTTTAGTTCAGATAAGATCCAAAGAGCAAAAGCCCAAATGGAATGTGGATCTCATATGATTTTTGAACGGTCAACTTTCTAAAATGACCTGGCATTTAAATATGACTCCTTATATAACTTCTCGAGCTCCATTGCAAATGTCATCAATAAGATCAACTCATATTAAAATTTCATTTGTCATTCTTTGTCTCTTTGATGAGCTTTTAAACAAAATTAGTGGAATGTGGATCCCATAAAAAACGGTTAGAAGGTTATTTACAAAGTTTATTTTTGAACTGTCAACTTTTTAAAATTACCTGGTATTTAAAGAGCACTCCTTATATAACTTCCTGACCTCCACTCTCATCAATATTATTAAATATATCCTTAAATTGATGATGTAGCCGATTAAGGACTCATGACAACCTCCTACCTTTCTGGAGGAGTTATCCACAGTAAGTTCATGTCCAATCCTGTCAAAAAAAAAAAGTTCATGTCCAATCATTATTAATGCTAAATTCAATATTAAAATCCACCCCACATCCTTCTCCTTTCTAAACATAAAATGTAAGTTATACACTACCAAATTTAACACTCCTTCCATTCTACTTTAAATGCTTGATTGTCGTTTCAAAAACACGACTCTTCATGTTGAACTGATTGACAGACGAGATCCATTATATGGTACTTTGGGAACGAAAGAAGAAGTGATGGAGCAATGGAGGGGCCAAAAAGCAAAATCTATGGGATGCGAAGCACGAGTGAGTATAAAAAAAACTGACGACATTTATATCCAGCAAGCTAGACCCCCGCATATAGACTCAGTAGTGCACTAGGAATCTTGTGGAAACTACAAGTACTATCGCACCAAATCCCCCATCTCTTTCAGACATTAAGACATCCCCAATTCAAAAAGTTTCAAACATTAGGGTTTTTTCCATTTCTGATCCGTTCGAAAAGATCTCGTTTAATTCGTTCGATTTTCCGCATGTCTAGCAAAAACCTATGTGAATTCATCCGGTACATTTCCGATAATCGCATGTTTTTATTTTTAATTTGAATTTGTAATTTTTCTGATAAATTCTTGTTGAATACAGACATGCATACGGTTGTCTAGATGTCAAACCAGGAATTGGGATGGACTGAAGGACTGTTTAAGAATGTGGTTTTGAGGCCTCGTATGCTTGGATTGTTATTTAAAGTAGGAGTCTTGGTTCTGATTGATGTGGTTTCGTGCTTTTGATTTATTTGTTCTTTATATGGTCAATCTTCTAATCAATGGCGAATTTATTCTTTTGTGACTATTTTGGTTGTTTTAAAAATGATTATGCTTCATTTTGTTATTTAAGGTAGGAGTCTTGGTTCTGATTGATGTGGTTTCGTGCTTATGATTCACATGCAGGTTGGTTCTTTATTTGGTCAATCTTCTAAT
>JAULKM010124043.1:0-20467 GCA_032355605.1 Rubia tinctorum | reverse complement strand
ATGAATGTTGATCTTCAAATTGAAGTGATAACATTCCCCATATGCAATTAATGTGAATGAATGAGTGAATGAGTCTAAGATCTATAAGTGGTTTAAAAGTTGAAATCAATTCCCCCCAATGTTTTGTAATTGTAGATTTTACCATTTTTTAGTAGCTTGTTGCATGTTAGCATAATTAGCTTACTTTGATAGTTGTGTTGTCTTTCAATTCATAACTTAGGAAAAACCAACCAAAACCCCCCCTCTTTACATGCTTATATATATGTATATATGTTTATCTAGGCTTATATCCACCCTTATATGCATGAACCCTTAGGAAAATCCCTCTTCTTTGTGGACGGCCCGACTTGCCACTATCTACTTAATTGTATTTAGTAAGAAATTAGGTTTTATAAATTGTATCTTTGAGAGGTACGACGCCGACCTCCCAGCCTTGGAGCAAATTATGTCGAAAATGGGATTTCCTGGAGCTTTTGTTAACTTTGTGATGATATGCATGAAATCAATTTATTTCAGATACATGGTAAATGGGAGATTAACCAGATTTGTGTAGACTAAATGTGACCTGAGACAAGGTGATCTGATTTCACCATTACTGTTTGTTTTGGTGATGGAATATATGACGAGGTGTTTGCAAGAAATTGGGTCGAATCTACTGTTTAAGTTTCACCCGAGATGTGACTTGTTGGGGATTATAAGTCTCAATTTCACAGATGATGTATTGACACTATCTAGAAGGGATGTGGGATCAGTAGAAACCATGTTAAAAGCTTACTAGAAGTTTGAAGCATCGACCAGGCTTCGAGTGAGCCAAAGTAAGTGTCAAGTATACTTTTGAGGAGTGAATGATTCTCAGAGGAAAGAGATACTGAACTTAATTGGATTCGAGGAAGGGACCTTGCTATTTAAATACTTGGGTTTGAAGCTTGCAAGTAGGAAGCTAATGATCCAAATGTGCCAATTGCTTGTTGAAAAAACAATAACATAAGTGAAACATTGGAGTTCGAAGCTCCTCAGTTATGCGAGACGTAAGCAGCTGATTAAGAGTGTATTATTCACCGTTGCTAATTACTGGATGCAAGCTTTTCCCCTCCCAAAGATTTTTGAAGAACATTGAATCTGTTTGCATGTCTTATCTGTGGACTGGTGGCGAGAATATCTCCAGGAAAGCGCCTGTTTCTCAGGATAACATTTGTGAATCAAAGAAGAAATGAGGCTTGAATGTTTTGTCTTTACAGGAATGGAATGATACAAGCATAAGTAAGACTCTATGGAACTTGTGCAGAAACTCGGATAGGCTATGGATACAGTGGATTCACGCCTACTACATCAAAAACAAAAATGTAATGCAGGTGGCTTTCCCAGCAACAACATCCCGGATGATAAAAAACTTATGTAAGTGCAGGGATAAAGTGCAAGGCATGGAGGAAAGGTTAATGCAGAAGGATAGTGGAAATTTTTGTATCAGGAAAGTGTATAAAAGCTTAAGGATTGATAAACCGATGAAGGAATGGAGAAAGACCTTATATGAAAACTATGCGAGGCCGAGAGCAAGATTTACTTTGTGGATGTGTTGTTACAGGAAGCTAGCTATGAAAGACAGGTTGAGGAAATTTTGAATGCATGTGGATAAAAAATGTGCATTTTGCAAAGAGGATGAAACGATACAACATCTATTTTTGAATGCCAATAGACTATGTATGTTTGGGGATGTATTTTACGCTGGTTGCAGAGGAATAGAATGCCTTTCGTATGGGATAAGGAACTGAGATGGGTTGTGGAGAATTGCAGAGGAAAGGGCACTAAAGTCCAGTTTGTGAAATTTGCTATATTGGAGACTATCTACTGAGTTTGGAAGTGTGGAACGACAATTTTTTCTCGGTAAAGGATGCAAACAGTGAGAAGTGGTAAACAAAATGTTGGAAAGTATTGTATATATAGCATGGTTAAAACCAAAATTAAAACATAGAATGTGCAAATTTAATGGTTGAGGTAGAATAGAGAAGTTAGAGTTTGTAAAGGAGTTGAACTTAAAGTTTTGGAGATTAATGAAGTTATTACTTTCCAAAAAAAGTATAAAAGGATCCCGTCTAGCGGATAGTCGGTCTAAAATGAGATTTTGTTTATCATTAATATGTATCAGAATTAAGTTAATTTTATTAATTTTATATTAACCTCAAATTAGATTAGTTAAGAATCTGAATTTAATTTTTTAAACGAAAAAATATCTATTAATTAATCTCACAAAAATCATTGATTATGAATGTAATCTTATTTTTATTCAATTTGGTAATTTTTTTACTTTCCATTTCATAAGAAAAATGTTGTTTGATACACAATGGGTTCGAATAGAAGTCATAATTCCAAATAGTATCTCTTTAAAACAGTGGTGGAAGTTTCATTAAGGCTGCTAACTATGGGCAAAATTCATGTGGTCCACACCTAACCAGCACAAAACAACTAAAACCTAGAAAAGGTTTAAAGAAGTTGATGAAATTGCTTTAAAAACACACAGATCAAAATAGGACAATGATTAGTTCCATTCTGAGACTCAAGTTAGATTGAAATAGGGCCACTTATATAAAAATGTGATTCGGCTACTGATTTACCTTATCCTCAGCTCATAGCAAAAGAATTCATCTCAAATCCTATTGAGTATATTTTGGCACTCAAAAATTTTCTCCCTAACCCGCAAATCATGAAACTCTAACAGAACATCAAATCTTTGAATATTACAAAGATAAAATGATCTAAAAGCCTTCCTTAATTTAATGGTTCCTTATGAAATGATCAGGCCTAAAAGGGCTAGTGTCTAGTCTTTCAAATATTTTTGGTCTTCTTTGCTACAAAGAAAATAATACGCTTTCTGAATTGGAGATTGTTGAACAAGCTGATCCCATTCCCAGATATTCTTGAGAGTTTTATATTCAATTTGCCTTCTATATGTTGTTTTTGCAAAATAGAATCCGAAAGCATCCATCATACATTTGATAGCTGCAGTTTCATCAAAAGCGTCTGGGATGAGATAGAGTTTTTAATGTTCAATATTTTTTTTGATTGAAATATGTAATATATTAAAATAAAGTATCCATTAAGACAAATAGTTTAGGTCATCACCCTTAACCTATTACAAACCGGGTTTTCCACCGAGCAGTACAAAACAGGGTAACATATTATTGAACATTTCCTTGAGCCATTTACATTCTGATTTGATCACTTCCATCAATAGCTCCAAACCCATTTCCTTTTCCTGGAAGATCCTTTGGTTCCTTTCTATCCAAATCTGGTACAAGGTGGTAGAGAGTAGCTGCAGAAGGTGTCATTTCCTCTTGATCATGAGATAGTATAGCTTTTTTCTTCAGGGTTCTCAGGTTATTCTCAACTCCACATTTTAGCATCCTTTGCAGGTTGCTTGTATAAGTACAGTTTATGAAGAGATGAGTAGCATCCTCCTTGTTAACCTTACAGAAACAACACACTGATCCTCCAGAAATCACATTGAATCTCTCCAACCTGTCTACAGTGGGCAGTTTATTTTTTAGTAGCATCCCAAGGAAATACCTGTGTTTAGGTTGTAACCTTGGGTGCCAAAGGAGCCTTGATAGGTAGTCTTTTTGAGGTCCTCCTTTCTGGATGTTGTAGGCCTTTCTGACACTGAATCTGCCATTTCTCTTCACACATTCCTCCAGCTGATCAGACATTTGTAGCTTTAATTTTGTTATTGTTTTCCAGCCCCAGCTGCGTGAGTCCAAGCCTTTGTACTTCTTGAAATCCTGGCCCATAATGTAGTATGCGTGAACCCATTGCACCCACAGAATGTCCTTTTTGGAGCTAACATCCCAGATGAGTTTGCATAATGAAGCTCTATTCTACAAAGAAGGGTCCCTCAGTCCTCATCCTCCTACTGATTTTGATCTGCACATAGTGTCCCAAGCCACTGCTGTGAAACCTCTTTCTCCATTTTCCCTCCCCTAGATGAACTCCCTGGATAATCTGACTATCTCCTTGTGTATGCTTTCAGGAAGCTTGAACACACTTGTCCAGTATCCAGTGATGCTCAGGAGCACAGTGTTGACCAATTGTACCCTTCCAGCATAGGATAGATTCCTAGAATCCCATCTCTTTAGTCTTCATGTTATCTTGTCAAGCAGGATAGCACATGTTGTTGCATTCCATTGAGTTGAGTTCAGAGGCAGCCCCAAGTATTTGAGGGGGAGATCTCCCCTTGCAATCTGTAGTGTGTCTGCTAGCAAGCTTTTGTCTTCCTCCCCCATTTTTGAGAAGAAAATCCGTGACTTTTCCTCATTTACTGCCAAACCAGTTGTCATCTGGAATTCTCTCAGAGTTTGCTTTATGCCTTCTAGTGAGGTTGAGTCTGCTGCACTAAATATTAGAAGATCATCAGCAAATAACAAACTGTGGACTCCCACCTTCTGGCACCTCTGATGAAATCCAATTTTCTTGGTAAGGAATTGTTGATCCAACAGTCTTGTGAGGTACTCCATACATAGGACAAATAGGAGGGGGGATAAGGGGTCTCCTTGCTTTACTCCTCTCTTCCCCTTGAAAGTTGCTGACATATTCCCATTTATTGAGAGGCAAAAGGTAGAGGCCTTGACACAATTCCTGATCCATTCAATAAAAATCCCTGGTACCTTTAGCAGTTCCAACCACTTGAGCATGAAATCCCAGTTGAGGCTATCAAAAGCCTTTGAAATGTCAATTTTGATCAGGCAGCTGGGCTTTAGGTCCCCATGCTTGTATTTGTTATCCTTGGCCGCCTTGGTAACCTTGAAACCCTTGGTACCCTTGGCCTTCTTTAAAACCCACGACATTCACATCCATGACATAGTCGTCTTGAAAACTAGGGCATGCATCTGTAAGGTGTGACGATTAACAAATCTCACAAGCCTTCACATGTGGCGCATTTCCGGACTTTGTCATCAAAGATTTCACTATAGAAGTGAGTGTTGAAACTTGTTCCTCAAGTTTTCTATTGTTAGAGCTAGCATTTGTGTTGTTCGGGTTTGCCTTATAAGATCAGACCTTGAACTAAAATGATTCCTCGTCCAACTACGGGTGAACTAAAATGATTCCTCGTCCAAATTCACCATAGCATTTGTGTTGTTCGGGTTTTGTGCAGCTATGGGTGAACTGTTGATCTGTTTTGGGGGTTCTTATAGTAAATTTTATAGCGCTCGGGGAAAAATATCCAATGGTGTCACCCATAGACGCTAATTCCTCACAGATGTTTTCCAAAATTTGTTTCCAACTTCCGGATCATTCTGCATCCGCTACGTTGCCTTCCTTGTTTGATCTATCTTCTACCACTTTGTAAATGGTCTTCCTTCTTCTACCATCATTGCGAATGGCTTTCGACAGTATTCTACCATCCTTGAGATTGTCCTTCTCCATGATGCACTACAAGAAACTTGACCTATTACCTCACCCATTTTACCTCGTTTTTTGCTTAGGTCAAATAACTGAGATAAAAAGTTTTTTACCTCGGTTATTTTATTTTTTGAAGTAAATATTTTTGACCTTGGTTAAAAAGTAACCGTGGCAAATAATACATTTTTTTGTCGCTGTTCTGTGATAATAGAGGTATATAATTTCCAAATGCGAAGTAAAAAGTATAACAGATGTAGCTGCGACCTCGACAACATAGGTATGACCTAGCAATAAAATTCAATCACGAGATGAACAAATTTGCACATATGGTTAGTTGAACCAAATTTATCTCGATGTCAAAACGACGTCGCATATTGGAACAAGTGATGTTGTACATGTCCATCGCTCCAAACTTGTGCCTAAATCCAATCGAATAAATTAAATGATGCGATGTCGCAGTTTAGTCGGTAACATGTCGGTAACATGTCGGTTAACTCGACATCATGTGTGCAAATGATGTGTGAATTCGCACTTCTTTATTGTACCTAATAAATCAATAATAGATAACCAATACAACAAGAAATTGGAATGTACCATCAAAATGTCCATTACTAAGTTCACAACGGTCAGCCTGAAATATAATCAAAATAAATTCGTAGGATTAATATTGCTACCATGCATACATTATTCAGGAAACATCCCACAAATTTAAAGTTATCAAACAGAAGACAAAATATCCCAATAAAATTCAAAGAAAAAGTTATCATCATGAACAACAAAATAACATGCATGGCAATCAATGAGGTGGTGACAGGGTTGGGATATTGTCTGCCGGCGAACTATTTCCATCCGAATCTTCGGTGGAAGACTCATTATTGTTGTGGCTAGACCCTTCTTCATCATCTGTCATTCTCAGGCCATCCTTTTCATCCCCGGGTGCATTGATTGCACTGGAAATCATAGACTTCAACTCTGCCAATTCTTCCATTATCTGTTGCACGTTGCGATCCGTGTGTTGTGCAATGGCCTTGGTCTCGGCCACATCCTTCATGAGGATGCCCCATGAGCTATGTTTAAGGCCCGTCGGGAAAAATAAAGTTAAATGAAATAAAATTTATAAAATGTAAATAATAAACATTGGGAATAATCATAAAACCTAAAAACTTTCTTACTCGATCGCGGGGCAGTACTGGTGGTGGCAGGATCTTCTTCTCTGGAAACCGATGGAGTCGCCTCAGTTCTGGTTGTCGGAGGCACATCCAGATTCCCCTTGGAGACGTTGCGATCAATCCACGTTCCCGCCTTCCAATGTCAATGCTTCTGCCCGAACTAGTTTGCATTGTAGTACTTTAGTTGGATCTTTACCTTTGATTTGATCGAAACCTTCTTCTCCAGAATGGCGGTGATGATGCTACCATTGGAGAGTGTCCGACTCTTCGTTTCGATGGCCATTTTATGCATGTCCCGGGGTCTACTACCTTCTTCTCCGCAAGGTGGAAGTACATGACGACCCTATTGATTATGCATTCTGACGGATGTCCAGCCGGGATTTGGTCTTATACAACTAAATTGTACATCATTCTTTCCTTAAGATTGAGGAAATAAATCTTGATCCACCTCGGTTGGATGAGCTTATTCCCCGCCTCAATTTTGAAGTACTTCTCCACCATATGGTTGGGGTCAAGCGCCCCAGATTGATTATCCTCGGTGACTGGTGGAAGCCAATTGTCCCGACAGTATAAATTTAGAGGCTGAACCTCCAGTTGATCCTCCCCACCGACTGTGCACCCAATCACTTGATTGATGAACTCTGTCGTCATCTCCACGTCCATCTTGTTCACTATTGTATTGTAGATGTTCGCAGATTGCTGAGTGAAATTGGCGTAGAACTCCTTAACCTCCGTATCATACGTTGGCCTGACCAGGCATATCAAACCCTTCATTCCCGATGTTTTGAAGAGTTTGAGGAAAACATCGAGGTGGAGTCGTGCCACATTCTTGGGCTTTGTCACCCTGACCTCCTTTATCCGTCAGCCTCGGATTATTTTGAAACGCTTATTTGCCTCCTCATCTACGAAGCGTATATTGTCCCATGTTGGAGATGGAGGGGTGGCTATTGTTTCATCTTCTTGGTGCCCAATGGACTGGCTTTCGTGGTGGTTTCCCTTGACCTTTTGGCTGCCTGCTTCATTCGAGCCATATGAGGAAAATGGGAACTTGGAACGGTTAGTTAAACAAGGAAGAACCTAACATATGCATGGGTATAGCCCAACATCACATTCATGTCGCATAAATTTTATTTAGACCAATGTGTTAAGTGCGAAATCACATATTCATGTGCATGAATGTGCGACATCACCCGAATCACATTAGCTACGATGGAATATTGTGCAAATGGAATATGAATGGACCTAAAACCCCAAAAATCTCAACTGATATCAACATCGAAATATGAACAAGCAACATTCCGTTAACAGGTAGCAAGAATGAGTGCAACAACATTTTCGTAAACCCTAGCCCTAACTAAGAATTTGTGAAGAAGTCCCAAAAAAAAATATAAACCCAAAACCTAATAACACAACGAAATTGAACTCATGCATTGTGAATATTGTAAAATCATGTAATGAGCAACTGGAAAAGTTCCTCAAAGCTGACAAAACCATAATCAAATTTGGGGAAAGTGTTAACCTTAGTTTGGGCTGGTACGACATCGTCGAATGGGAATGCAAAGGGGTTGGACGGTGGGCTGGTTTTATACATGCCGTTAAACGTGGTCGTTTTAACAAAGGTGCAACGTCACAAAAAATGTCGCATAGAAAGATACAAACAGAAAACCTAGTGCGATGTCGTTGTTCGTACATTTTCGCCCACGTATGTACCTGGGCCCAAACATTAAATATTTGGGCCAGGACCAGGGGGAACCGAAACAAAAATAGCCGACGTCGTAAAACAAGTCGACGAATCCGATGTAAGACCAATGCATATGCGACTTCGTATGCACTCATGACCGAAATAAATAAGCAGCCCAAACCAAAAATATCTTTGGGCCTGGTCAATGGTCGACAAAAACCACGATAGCACGATGTCGTATTTACATTTCATCGTTAGCTTTCCCTCCCCCCCAACTCTATAGTGACACCGCAATTTGGATTGGGGCCGATTAGCCCAACATAGTAATGCTATGCACAAACAATTCTGATTGTGGGCTGATTCACAACTTTTGATATTATTGGTTTCTTATGAGATAAAAAAGTAATAAAATTTCATCCATCGATTTTTAGAAAGCACTAGTATATGGTCTAGAGTAAATTGTAAATGATTACGTAAAAGTATACGATGTTCATTCGTAAGAACGTGTGGAATTTTATTTGGAGTATGATCAGTTTCTTTATTACTCTCAGTTATTATGAGATCTACTAGGGATGACAAAGTTTCATTTCGGGATGATCGGAATCGAGTTTCGGACAATCAGTGATCTTTTCATTTTTTGCATTTAGGTCCCTCCGAGGAAGTGGGAGAGGTTGAAATGAAGAACTTGAGATACCATTTTCGTATTCACGTTGTCATGATGATGTTCCAATTTGGGCATGAGCGGGTAAATAGAGCGGGCCCAATTTATTCACAGACACTACATGACGGAAATTGGGGGAGATACACTACGACCCAAACGTCCTTCCATGTTTTCCACGCTCAGGAGCTATACACTGGAAGAAAATGACTAATGGTTGATGTGGAAATTATCCCAACTGTTTAAGATGAGCGCGAACCGGGGTAATCGTCCGACTTTTTTTATAGTGTTACATTAATACCCTTACGATAAGCGTTATGAGAACGACAATATATGCCACATATGGAATCACCTGAAATTTTATATTCTTGGTTTTTTATGGAATAAAAAATTAATGAAATTCCTTCCATCGAATTTTAGAAAGCGTTAGTATGAGGTCTAGAGTAAATTGTAAATTATTACTTAAAATTATATGATGTTCAGTCGTAAGAATGTGGAGTATGACAATTTTCTTTTTTACGCTCGGTTATTATGAGATCGACTAGGGATGAAGAATTTTTCTTTTCTAAACGATCAGTATCGAGTTTGGGACAACTGGTGATATTTTTATTTTTCACAATTAGTTCCCTCCAAGGAAGTGGGAGAGGTCGAAATGCAAAATTGGAGATACCATTATTTTATTCAAATTTTAATGATATTTTTTTTCCGATTTGGCCATATTATAAGTAGTATTTTACGACAGTTTTTGGAAATTATTCCGTAGCCTCACTGTCCGACTTTGCTAGTGTTTCGCATTGAACGAAAGTATAACTGAAGACTCATCGACGTCGTTAATTATGAAATTTCCAATGGGAACCAAATTTTCAGCCGAAAATTTGAAACAAAATTACTCTCCCCCAGCCCTCTTCCAAGTCCACATTATTCAGCACTAAAACTCATTTTACATCTCCACCACAAATACTACAAACCCAACTCTACAACATCCTATCCATTCACAACATTTCAACAATGAAAGGTTCAATCATATTGCTTCCTTCAAACAACATGTGTCCATGGAAAGAGCATCTTCGGGTTCAAATTAATTGAGATAGTTTACCATACACTCCATGTTCATTTAGCAATTTTGTTATTGAACATTGAATATGGTTTTTGCAAAATTCATTTATGATTGTATATTTTCGTTGAGTAAAATGATTGTGTTACATTTTATATATGACTTTTTTTTTGGTCTCCAACATATACTGAAATACCATCTTTTGGTCCCCGTTGGCAAAATCTCCTACATCTAACATTCAAAAAACACAAATTGATTTGGTTTGTCCCCAATACGAGATTCTGAGTGGTTTTCAGGTAAGGCTTAGCCGGAATTATGTGAAAAGACACTTTTTCCCCTAAGGAAAAAATAAAAATCTGAAAATAATTTTAAATAATTTTGTCTTCTTCTTTGCTTCTTCTTCTTTGCAAGATGGCGTCAGAGCGGGGTCTCCATCAAAAGCATTTATTCGTCCCGCCGGGGATGATTCATGCTGTATTGCTTGTGTATTTATTTCATGGCGACCTTTCTCTGTGACGAGTTGTGTTTTATTTGTGTGTTTTGTGATAGACTCGATCGTCCAGATCTTCTCCGCAGCTGGAGCTCGAGCTTAATGGTAAGATTAATGGCGGTGGTTCGAGACCCCCTATATTTCCCGAAATTCCACAAGCACCCCAGATCTCTCAATTTCCTCCTCAAGGAGCAACGCCACCTCTTCAACCTCATCAGAATCCTCATCGGCTCCACCTTCTTCATCCTCCAGCCCTCCCTCTCGCTCCTCAACCCTTCCTGAAGTGAGCTGGAGCTAATCTAAGGCGTTGACGTGATGTTAACGTGAAGCCCTGACGGCGGTGAAGTAAAACCTTAGTTCGGAGGTGGGGAAAAAGTGTTTGCTTAGATCTGATCTATGAATTGGAATAGGTCATTGCAGATTAAAGTGAGGACAGAGGGCCGGCACTGGAGGGTCACTGCAGAGCTCAGAGAGTAAATGCAAAAGAAGAGAAATAAAGGAGGGTCGTGCGTTCACTTCTTTCACCTTGAATGCGAGGTCAAGAACGACGGTGACGCCTTCTCCTCCTTCACTTTGAACGTCTTTGATATCCCCGTCATTGTTGAATTTTTCCTCCGCTTTGGTGTTGCGTTGGGTGACAGGTGAGGTTAGAGTGGTTGTGGAAACGGTGGGCTAGAGGGTTGTGGCAATGGGGCTTGAGGGTTTTTTGGGCGACGGAGGCGGGATGAGATTAGCTGTAGTGAAGTGTTGACATTGGTGGCGAAGCAGCAACAAAGAAAAAAGAACCGCCTGCATTTTTAATTAAAGGGAAAATGTATTTTAATTTGTAGAATTACAAAATTACCCTAGGCTATATCAGAAAATAATTACGGTTTACCTTAAAACCACGTTCGTAGACCAAACAAATCATTTTGTATTTGTTGGTTGCTGTATATAAGTGGTATTGGCACTGTGGACCAAAAGATGGTATTGCAAAATATGTGGGGACAAAAAAACAATTTAGTTTTTATATATTGTATATTGTGTTCGTTTCCAATATAATGCCATTTTTTTAAGAGTTAAACATAAAAGGTTACATTCAGATGAACATATGAATATACGATGTTGGTCATATAATATTGCTCCATTCGATTTGTTACCGAACTTTAAGCGACGTTGCATATTAAAAGAAAGTGTTGAAATATTTATGTATATCCAAAGTCATTCTTCACTCGGTCTATGCGACATCGGCTTCTTCTACGTACGGCTTCACCTATAGGCAGATCAGTTATTTGATCGATATTTAGATTAAATCTACTACGTATGACTATATTATGTGCATTTCTTGATTCTACCCAATTGTAACATAATTTTTGTTTTCTTGTGTATTGGTTTTAATAGGAATAAAGAAGGTATTGATGGACTTTCGGCATGTAGTTAGATGGACAGCCTTGTCATTTCCATAGTCGTCTTAACAGTCATAATGTCATACATTATAGAAAATGGAGGTTCAAAACAATTAATCTTTCAATTTCTTATCAACCTTATGGTTTTCGCTATATTCCATGTATTTGTAATATATGTTCTACTTTTGTTAGTTTTAACATGTCAATATCTCCCACATTCATTGAATAAAAATTGATTTATTGTAATATGTGACCGTTATCAATGAACGATTGTTTGTGCCATCAATTATTGAATATTATAATATTATAAGAGGAACGACGTCTAACTGATGAAACAACGACATTGCACAAACAGATGGATCAAATGACACAGAACAAACATCGCTTTAGCCGACGGCATTTTTTGGTGACATCGACCATTCAAAATGATGTCGTATTCGTCAAGGCTCTACATCTGCTGGCACACGATGTGGATCACCCACGGCTCGTGATGTCGCTAAACATTGAGTACGACATTGTTCTTATTCAAACGACGTCGCCTTTGTCGGTGTATTTCTTGTCCCATTTTCCACCTTATTTCTATGGCCGACGTTGCATTCATGTCAATGTCCACGTCGAGTTAGCAAAATTACAGCCATGCTCTCCTATCTTCGGCCTTAATTCTTAAACAGATGTCGGTCTCACAATCTACCAACGTCGGTCTAAAACCGAGGCAAATAGTACTTTTTACCTAGGTTCGGAACCGAGGTTAAAAAATCCACTTTTAACTTCAGTTGTATTTAGCTCACATTTTATGGACTAAAAATTGAGGTAAAGAGCCTTGTAGAACCGAGGTAAAAGGTCATGTTTCTTGTAGTAATAGTAGCTAAATAAGGTCACAATTCAAGTAGAAAATGACTAAGTCATAGAGGTAAACCGTAAAACACACTAGCTGTAAAATGCTTACAAAATTGGGAAATTAGAGGAGAAACCCACCCAAGATAATTCTAACCCCTATTTATTAAAATACCTAATGATATAGCTATCCACCAACAAAAGTATCTAAAAATTGGTTTTAAATTGTCTAAGAAAACATGTTTTCCCCATCTCATCAATTGCTTACCTTCAGTTGGTGTTCCACGTCGTTATTTATAGGCCTCTTAATTGTGCAATCACGACTCCCATAATGTATTCTCCTATTCTAGATCATGGTCGAGTAGAGGGTTTCACAGTGAGTGGTGCTTCTGCATCTTTCTGGTCTGTGTAGAAGAACATGCAGCACGACACAGTCTGTGCAGCCTCGTGCAGCGCAGGCCGCACATATTGACGCAGGTTGTGTGGCTTTGTGTAGGCCGGGGTACATGGACCTACACGGGTCATGGGCTAGTGCTTGATCTGGAACTTTTGATTTGCAAGCCCTGTGTCGTTTAGCGAAGCCGGTCGGCTACAAGGACGGTCGACTGCAAGGAATTTTTTCTTAGAAAATTGGTATGGGCCGTGCTAATTTTCAAACCCTGCGGACTGGTCTTCACTTTTGGAGCTTAAAATAGTATTGACCGTGTAAACTGGGATGGTCTGCACCCATACTTAGCAGATTTGGGAGTATTTTGGGCACGGGTGTCACAGCCTTCACAAAGGTGCACGATCCGTATAAGGGCATGTTTCACGACCCATGTAAATATGAACGGGCTGTGCTAGCCACTTTGCACGGATCATGGGTGGCTGGGGTTGGGCTCGTGCAAGGCTCATGGCGGTCGGTTGGTTCGACCGGTTGGAACCGTCTTTCAATCTTGGCCTTCTTGAACTTTTAATTTGCCTTTTCCGGGCTCATTTCCATCTACCACCACACTTTGGAGTCCGTGTCCTTCAATCCACTACCATTATCGTGAATGGCCTTTGACATATTTTTCTACTCTTGTGAATGGCTTTCAAATATCTTCTACCACCCTCGTGGATGGCCTTCTACAAAATGATGATGAAAATATTATTCACGAGCAACCTACTTGTAAGAAAAGAAGAAGAATCTAAATGCTCGTGAATACAAAGTGTCTATTAGCTTCAATTAAGTCTACAAAACTTTGGATTTAGACATTAAAACCAATAATGGTCGTTTAAACCCTTTTTCGTGTAAGCCTAACTAAAACTAGAAACCAACCAAAGAAAACATGATAATAAGAGTGTCGAATGCATTGGTTAACGGATGCATAAAGGTTTACATCAATCCCCCCACACTTAACTTATACTTGTCCTCGAGTAAATAAAAACGAGAAAAGATCCTAGAGGAATGTAGCATGCAGAGATAAGTTAACCAATACATTTAACTTATTCCTAAGCTACCCTAGTTACCCTAAAGACTTTAAGAATATCACAACTCTCACTCTCCTCGAAGATGCTAAAGTAACCTATCCACCAAAAATACATTAAAGAAAAAATGATTAAAAAAAAGTCAAAGTAAAATGATAAGTGCTAAACTAGCTTACTCCACCGAAGAAGCCACCGAAGACAATCCAAGAGATGTTGACGTAACATGATTAATGTCATTTCGATCATCAATTTTATCACGTACAACTTTAAGCCTATTCTACTAATTATGACACGTGGTGTGGTCGATGGTCAACACTTCCCCATACCTGTCACATAGGGTGCGTACATATTCTTCCATCAGCACCGCCTCCGTAATTAGGGGAGTGCAACAACGGCCCTACGTTCCATGCAGATTGAATCTCCCCTTATGATTATAACCTGGGCGCCACAACGAATGCTTCTCCCTAGGCCTAAAAAGGGAAAGTGTGTGAACACCTTATTGGTGGCTCTAGGGTTGCAATGCTAACACTAGTTTGCTACTCTATCTATCTCTACCCACCATCCTTCGCACCAACTCATCGGCTTACTAGTACATGGTTGATCATAATGTTAACAATGGAAACCTACATGCACACACCCACATGGATCCGGACCCATCATTACCCCAAGCACATCTAGGTTTCCCTCCCTGAGAGGTATCAATATTGCGGAAACATGAAAGTACACTTTGGTGTGTGCTAACTAGGTGCGACAATAATGCAATTCACAAACATTAAGAACAAGCCAACATAATATCACAATTCACATAGAAATAGGTTAATCTAGGAAATCTCACAAAATAAACATTAATACGTGGATAAAAATATAATCCCCAAGTTAATTCCCTACACCCAAAGCATTGAACCCAAGTATTTCATTTGATTCAACACCTTTGGGAAAAAGAAAATTAAAGAGAAGAAACAAAACTAAGCTAGAGAAAAGGAAGAGTATTTTCTCTCTCTAACCTACTCTTAAAAATCAAAAGTGGGCATAAATTTAAACTCTAGTAAACAAGGGTCCATATATAAAGTAATAGGGAATTGGGCATTGAAAAAAGGCCCAAAATTGGGTAAAAATCCTAGGAGCCGCAAACGGCGCAGGGGGTGGCATATGGCACGGTCTATTCCAGCTGCGGCTCTCTCGTGCTAGTGCGGGCCACCCGTCATGGCACAGACCATTGCCTCGAGCCAGCGCTGGCTATCGGGTGGAACTCTGTTTTGATCTTCTAATGCGCATCTCATTTTGTTAGGCGTGGCCCCGTCAGCTGGAACCTTATTTTGCTCAATATCTCATAATGGGCCATGTCTTTCTTCACACCCCGTGGGTTTGTCTTGGCATTGGTGATTTCAAAAAATGCGGACCGTGTGAAACGGAATGGTCTACGCCCAGATTTAGCCAAATATTTTGAGTGGAACGAAGACATGGGCACGGGAAGCAGGGGTCACACGGTCCATTCTAAAGCCCTCTGCACAGCCCGTGTTGCTTGGAACGGGCCATACTAAGCACTAGAATGGGTGTGGTAGCCCCCCCCCTTCGTGCTGGTTGGGCTGGACTCGTGCTGGCCTTGGCTAGTGCAGACGGCTGACTTGTTTGCTCTACTACGAAAGAAATGATGGTTCGATTTGTGATTTCATGTAGTTGGTTTATTAAAGCTCAAGAAGAATTGAATAGTTTCACCCTAAAAGACTAATTCTTATCGGATCATTCCTCGAACTCCGTGTCATCTCGGATAACACTTCCACCACATCTTCTTTGGCCTTCTTGAACTTTGAATCCATCTTTTTCGGCATAAATTCTATCTACTACCACACTTTGGAGTCTGTGGCCTTCAATCTACTACCATCCTTGAGAATGGCCTTCAATATCTTCCACCATCCTTACGAATGACCTTCAAATATTTTCTAACATTTTCGCGGATAACCTTCTCCAAAAAAAATTATGAAAAAGTACTCACGAGCAACCTACTAATGAGATCAAAAATGAATATCTAGGTGCTCGTGTATACAAAGTGTCCATTAGCTTCAATTAAGTCTAAAAAACTCAGGATTTAGATAAGAAAACCAAAAATGGCCATCTAAATCCTTTGTCGTGTAAACCTAACTAAAACTAGCAATAAACCAAACAAAAGATGATAATAAATATGTCAAATACATTGGCTCACGCATGTATAAAGGAGCACATCAATCCCCCCACACTTAAAACTTAACTCGTCATTGAGTAAACAAAAACAAGAAAAGTTCTAAGCGAAATGTAGCATGCAAAGAGAAGTTAGCTGATACATTTAACTTATTCCTAAGCTAAACTAGTTACCCCAAAGAAGTAAGAATCTCAAAACTCTCACACTCCTTGAAGATAATAAAGTAACCTAACCACCCAAAATATTGTGTAGAAATGGGTAAGTACAAATGATAAGTGTTGAACAAGCTTACTCCACCGAATAATCCACCAAAAGCAATCCAACAGTTGTTGCTGAAAAAACCACCAAGGATAATCCAAAATATCCTTAACTTGGTTGTAACTAAGGATAACTCAAAATTCTGAACTTAGCTACAACCAAGGATAATGTCGAAGGATCCTCAACTTAGTTTCCATTTTCTCTCATTTTCACTCATTTTTACTAGGAGACCTTTCGAGTTTTAATCCTAGAATTCACACATGTTGAGCTCACCATCTCACCTTTTTCCACCCTACCTCTCATTTTTGCCTAAGTTTTTCAACTTAACCGGGCGTAGCCTCTCAGTTTTACCTAGGCCTTTCGACCTATACGGGCTTTCTTCCGTTATTGCCTAAGTTGCCCTTTTTGGTTTCCAGCTTAGCTGGGTGACCCTCCCCCTTCTGACGTCACTAATTAATAACATTTTCATGGGAGATCTACTAAGACGAGAGAGGACTGTCAAAAAATAAATTTATATGTTGCTCCCGTTCCTACTACTATTCTACGAGGAATGGTAGATAGTGGCAAGTACCGAGGTCATACATAGATATGTTAGGTATCTAATAATCAACTAAACACAACTGCGGTTGGGTCGTCAATCCGACCAAGTGTTAGGAATAAAAGTGTTGTGAAAACAGTAATTGGGGGGAGTTTATACTAAATCTACTAGCATGCAATTGATCACGTGAATTAACAATATAAACTAAAACTCAAGGAAGATTTTCGTAACATAATGAATGTCAATTAGATCATCGATTTCATCAAATACAAGAACTAAACCCTATTCTAGTGTGTGTGTGTGTGTGTGTGTGTGTGTGTGTGATACGTGGTGTGGACAATGGTCAAAACTTCTCCCTAGCTGTCATATAGAGGTTCACATATAAAATCTTCTATCAGCCTCGCCTCCACAACTAGGAGAGTGCAACAATGGCAATGACTCATTGTGTAGGTCTGATTCTCCCCCGTGCGATTAAGTCTTGAGCGGAACACCATGAACGAACTACCCCAAGGCCTACATAGGCAAGGAAAGTATCCATCTTATCAATGGTTCTAGGCTCAACAACATAATACTAGTTTTCTACCTAATATATCCATATCTGCAACCCTTCGAACCACTTTGGTCAGCTAAACTAGATCGTGGTCGATCGTGATGATTAATAACGGCAACCTTCGTGTATACACCATGTTTTGGACTATCATCACCCTAAGTACATATAGGTTTCCTTAACGGGGGAGTAGATATAGAGAAACAACATAAAAGTAGACTTAGTGGTGTGCCAACAAAGTGTGACAATCATGTAGTTCAAAGAATATTAAGAACAAGCCAACATAATAATCACAAAAAACATAGAAATAGTTAGATCTAGAAATTTCACAAAATAAATGTTAACACATGAATACAAATACTATCCCCAAGTAAAATCCTTACTCCCTAAGCATTGAGCCCAATTATTTCAGTGCATCAACCATTGTTGGGCAAAAGAAAGATGAAAAGAAAATAACCTAGAGAGAGGGATGAGTATTTTCTCTCTCTATCCTACTTTTGAGATCTAAAAATGAGCAACACTTAAAAAAAATAGTAAACATAAGTACATATATACTAGTAGGGAATTGGGCCTAAAAATAGGCCAAAAATTGGCCAAACCCTCGCAGCTGCAACTAGCGCGAGGAGTGTCTCGTGACACGGCCCGTGCCAGCCGAGGGGGGCTCATGCCAGTGAAGGACGCCGGCCTTAAATGGGCTGTGTCGGTCATGCTGAAGTGTGATGTTGGCTTTGGAATGGGCTGTTACCCTTTACAGCGTGGGCCATCAGTCGGCTCTCCATGTTGCTCCTTTTGATCAATGTTCCACGTCGTTTAGCGCACCCGTCACCTGGAACCTCATTTTTCTCAAAACCTTGGTGCGTCCCTTGTTATTCTTCACACCCTGTAGGCTGTTCTTGGAATTTGGACATGTGAAATTGTTTTTGTTCTTCAATCTTTCTTACTTGAGGACGGGTAAGGTTCAAGTGTGGGGAGATTTGATGTGTCCCTTATATACCATTATTTTGGGAATTTTTGGATTCACTTTTATACAATTTTGTGCTCTATATGTGGAATTTTCCCTTGAAATTTCTAATATGAGTTAAGAGCGACTTTGCGCTTTTATTACTTTTCTAGGGGATTTTGTGCTGTGAAGACTTTGAAGACTATATTTGAAGATTTGAAGACCTTATTTTGAGCTTTGAATACTAGAGGGATTAAACAAAAGTGATGTGAAGAGGAGGACTTGAGACAAGAAGAAGAAAGATATCAAGATGCTGAACTGAGGCTCGGTCGCGACTCGCGATGAATGTGTTGTGACTCACGACGGACAGGTGGCCAGAAATCTTTCGTTATTTTTGTACTATAAATACCAAACCTTATCCTCTCTCTTCACACTTCTTCTTCCTCCTACAAAATTATGGGCTTAAAACCCTAGTTTCCTTCTTCTTCTTTTCTTAGGTTTTTGTTGGTTAGTTATGTGTTTTCATTATCTAGGTTAATAATCTCCTTGGGAGGAATGGATTGAAGCTTCCTTATCTATGTCTTGAGAATAATTTCTATCTATTTAATACTTTCTCTATTGTGAATTTATTATGCTTTGAATTTGGTTGTTGAATACATTAATGGTGTTGGAAGTTTGAGTATATAAAATGCTTGTATGATTGCTTGTTAGGGTTATAAGAAAGTAGCTAATTTTCCTCTTTTTGATATGAATTCCAATAGCATGAATTAGAGCTTCTAATATGGTTGATGATTTGATATATGCTAGATGAATGTGATAATGTAAAATTATTTTTCATGTTTGTTTTGTGTAGCCGGAGAAGTTTATGAACGTTGAACTTTCTTGACAATTCTTGTATAAATGTATGGATTGCCTCAATGCTTAGACACGGTTTAGTGTTTATGAGTGCTACCAAGCTTGTTGATTCTTTGTACTTAATGTCATTAATGGGATACTTTTAGGTGTTGAACAACTAAAGGGGTCATTAGTGAGGTTTAGCGAGAGATGTCGAATTCATTATTGTAAAATAATATCAAAGAAGGATAGAAGATTTATCTTCACCACAAGTAGTTAAAGTAGTGAATAGGTATTGAATTCAAGGATAGATAAGATGTTTAGAAGCAGATATCAATTGCCCCCGAGACTTTGTCATTTTCAGTTTTTATCTTTTTTTTATTAGCTTGTTGCATGATTAGCATAGTTACTTAACCTTGCTAGTTATCTTGTCGTTACTTTCATAACTTAGGAAAAACAACCAACCACCCCCCTCTTTACATGCTTATATATATGTGTGTATATCTATATCTAGGCTTATATCCACCCTTATATGCATGAACCTTTAGGAAAATTCCTCTTCTTTGTGGATGACCCTGATTTGCCAGTATCTACTAAATTGTATTTAGTAATCATTTAGGCTTATAAATTGAATCTTTGATATGTACAGCGATGACCTCCCAAATTTTGGCACTGCTGCCGGGGAAGAGGTATTTATTTTTAATTGTTTTTGGCATATTTATTTAAATATTTGCTAGTTGTTTTTATTTTCCCTTTCTCTTTTTTTTGTTCGGAGTAGGTATTGCTTGAGTTTTTGGTGTATTTTTATCGAGAATCCTTACAATATGATTTCGAATTTTTGAAAAAAAAAGAAAAAAAAAGGAAGATCTCAACTTGAGGGAACTCATGATGAGAAGAGAGTCCCAACGAGCAAGATTTTGTAGGATTTGTCATTCCGACCATTGATGAGACGTCAAATGCATGTGTTTTCCGAAGCATTTAACATCTCTTTTGTTATCTTTTTGTTGAAAGATTTCTAGATTTAGGTAGGTTTACATCATAAGGGGTTTAGATAACCGTTTTC
>JAULKM010124033.1:0-20468 GCA_032355605.1 Rubia tinctorum | reverse complement strand
GAGTTTGTATGAACACCTAACGGCACGTGGGAGGTGGCGTTGCCGGTGGAGGACGTTCACCGGCCGGATTCAGATACAGGCGCCTCTGGAATTTAGATAGAGAAGCCTCTGGAATTCGGATCGAGATTCAGATTTAGTTGGATGGTGTAGGCTCTGGACTCTCTGGAATTTGTTGACAAGTTCATCAACCACGTAAGCATTAACACTTTCTTATGCTATATAGCAATCATAGTGGTGCAACTGTATAGATGATGTTTGACTGATGAAACAATTAAATCACTGAGCGAGATGACCTCAGTCCCATCCCATGTGATTCTAAACACACAAACAATCAAGGTTTACCGCTGTGGGAGTAAATCTAATGGCACAGGATACTTGTTATGTATTGTGTTATATTCAGTGACTGTGCTTGGATCATTTTATTTGGAACGTTGATGCCCTGCATTTGATGTTATGAACTGATTGTGCACTGTATTATATTTTATTGACTTTATTTTGCTATTTGCGGACTGCATATGTACGTAATTAACCCAATGTGAGGAACATTCAGAATGGGCTGATTCCGGGCTATTTTACATTATGTGTGACCATCCGGAATGGGTTGATTCCGGGCTATTTGGCTATTTGACATTATGTATGAACATCCTAAGTGAGTTGATTCCGGACTATTAGGCTAGTTTACATTACGTGTGACCATCCGGAATGGGTTGATTCCGGGCTATTTGGCTCTTTGACATTATGTATGAACACCCGGAGTAGGTTGATTCCGGGCTATTTGGCTATTTGACATTATGTGTGACCATCCAGAGTGGGTTGATTCCGGGCTATTTGGCTATTTGAGATTATATTGTCATTATGGTCTTCAGAATTCTAAAAATACATTTTTATGTATGTCAATAAGTCAGTAGGGTAAAACGAGGCGAGTGAGTGATGAGTGGAAAAATATGTAGGAGTGATACTCAATGCAGCCATGTGGTGCTGCTGTAAGGCAGTGCTGTTCTTGGCGGTGCATTAGAGTTAGGTAGAACCACATCTATGATGAAGCTGTGATCATGAGGTTACTCAAATGCAGCCATGCGGTTTGGTTTTAAAGCTGAACTGTTCTTGGCGGGGCATTTCGTGAAATAAAAACAGTTCTGAGATGACCAGGAATATAGCAGCAAGCCTCTAATGATGATTGTTTTTTGGTACAACTAAAATGATGCAACCATGTTTTCTATTTTGAAACCATTTGGATGGCATCTTTGTGAGTTTTGTACAATCCAGCCCATCAGTTAAATATTAGTCTGTCACAACCAGCTTCATTTTGTATCTTTGGTCATTGATTGACTTGGGGTTTTGTAATGGAACACTTAACAGTATATATTGTGAAATAATAAAAAAACATCTTGCATTTCATTTAAAATGGGAGATTAACATCTCAATTTTACAAGGTTGCCCTATAAACATGTCTATGAAAACCAAAAACATTTTTACCCTAGATTAGTCCATCTAGAAGCACAACCTTCAAAATATTTTCAAATGATTTTTCTAAATCATTTCCATGCTGATAAGCAAATCTTGCACCTTTTCAGTCCTTCCAATTGCAACTAGATGCTCCAAACTTGCCCTTACAATTTCTGAGTCAACTATTAAGTTGTGTGGTAGAATTCCAAATCTTTTTAGTCTCTGTTTTCCCATATGTGGCAACTTGAATCCATTCCCTCCCATACACTTCATAATTTCAACCATGACATTTTGCAATGAGAGAAAAATATCATCCAAAGTTTTTTGGTCTTCATTATCAAAAGCATCTACCATAGCCCCCCCAAAGTCCTTCTAGAGTTGTACTAGGGTTTCGGTATTGCAAACTTTGTATGCTAGCAAAAAAACCCAGGTCAAGAATGTTTAAATCAGGTGATTTTGGTGGCTGACACACTAACTTGATCATAAACTCATCTGAATTGGCTACTGCTAAGAAATCCGGGTCATTAGATAAAATATGTGAGCTAGCATTATCTTGCTGAATGGAAATGATTTTACTAGCCCAAGGTGGCCACTTAGCCTTGATGGTTGGAATCAGTTCAAATATTAGCTTCTTCCTAATGCATTCACGGTTAATAGATTCTGTTGGAGTCAGAACCATTGTTCCCCTAGGCCTATTTATACTATTATTCTTGGCTGCTTTATATTCAGCATATGGGAACACCCCTATTTTGCCATCAAACATAACATTGCCTAATGGATCTATAAATGGTCGACATACAGCACATAGAAACATTAACTCGGGAATGTAATTCTTGTTTCGTGTAGCTCTATATGGTTCTGGCTCATTAGGGGCTAGTAGATACCTGGTTGTTATCTCTGTTAAATAGAACCATTTCTTGTCGATATGGATTGTGTTGTGCATGTCTTTGAAGTGCATGTTGCATTCAACCTTGGAAAGACACCATTCCAACCTTCGAGTTTTGCATTCCACAGTTAGGCATGGATGAACTGCATTTGTATGACTCTTTATTGTTTTACTCATCACAGCCCTATGTATTGTGCCCTTACTGACGTGCATCCCAGTTGCTGTACTCCTGCAGGTCCGCCTATCGCGCAATGGAAATGCCATTAAAGCTTCTAGGTTAATGGGTTTTTTGTTTGCAGGTGCAATGCCATGACGCCTAGACCTTGCATTGACAACTTTGCCATTCCGCATCTGCTCCTTCACCCTAGCCCATATTAAACTCACAGTTTGGATTGAAACACCCCATCTGGCTACTGCTTCATCCCTTTTGCCCTTGCGAATTTTACCACCTTCTGTATTTTGAAGTAAAAACATAGCCAGCTGCTGCCTTTGCTCGTCGGTGAGATTCCGGCCAACCATCATAGCATTCCGGCCAAGCTCAATGAAGAAGAAGAAAATCAGACCCAGCAAGGCCCAGGGACACAGAACTGGCCAAAAATTACTTTTCTGAGAGCTGTACACAGCCTTTAATGCTTGTGTGTTTGGTGTAATGAAGGCTCTTATTTTCTAGATTTTTCTCTCCTTTTTAATGTACCTTTTGTAACTTTTAACTCCAAATCTAAATTTTGGAGCCAAAATTTAAAATTTTGGAGGGAACTATTACAGATTAATCATAATTTATTCAAGTCAAAATTTAAAATTTTTGCTCCTGTTCAGCTACTGTTCCAGCAGACAAAAAATTGGAATCTTTTCACTTTTGATCAGCTTTTTGTGTACTTTATTACTGTAGAAAATTTGAGCCCCCAATCTTCTCACTGCAATTTGCCCAGGGACAGTGGGAGTAACTTAATTGTCAGCATTTTTTTTTGTTGAAGTTTGGATTTTGATGAACTACTGAAAGTGAATTAATGCCGGTTCTGCCTTTGGTCTTATTTTTCAATGGACAAATGAATCTACCAACATCTGAAAGGTTATAGAAAGTGGTGTTAGATGTATATTTCAATTGCGATTAATCATAATAATGTAAAAGAGGACATTTTACCGCACCTCTTTTAATTTCAAATATCTTAGAGCTCATAATTAGAACAGTACATAACAATTGAAAACAATGGTTATGCACGTTCATCTAGAACATTATTTTCTATGATTGCTCCACACTAGTTTCTTTATTTGTAGTAGTGAGTGTGTAGGGCAATCGTAGAAAGTGAGGCGCACACTCTATTTATGGTAAAATAGGATATAGCCTTTTGTTACAAAGGTTGCATCCAAGAAAACAAGTATAAAAATAGATCGGTCGGAACCTTGGAAGCAAACCCTATTGACTAATCAATCAATAGAGAGGTGATAAAGATGTTTATACTATTAAAGTTAGTACCAACAATTATGAGGAAATAGTCACGCATGGCTAGCACTTGCATCATCATTCAATAAGACAATACAAAACCTCAAATATATGGTGATGATGCAAAATTTAGAACAATTGCTACTTCATGTGTGTTTAACATTAGGTTAGGGTTTTAGCCACTGAATTCTCCAGACCCGAATGTCTTGGATTTAGGATTTTTCAGGGTTATTCAGTCTTTAGAACATAAGACCAGTCCATATACACTGGACGACCTAATTCTATAAACTAAAATAGCTTTCATGGTACTCGAGGCCAAAACACTGAACAAAATTTTCTTAATGCCACAAGGGTACATGATTAAGATAATGAAATGCTGAAGATCAAACCTATACAAGTCACCGCACATGCATAAATGCATACTTAAGAGGGGTAACTCTCTATTGATCTTGAGGCAGACAAATAGTTGGTTACATACTGCATTTAGCACTTGTATGAAAGAAATACAATAGGAAGGCTCCAAAATTTCATGTAGCAATTAGGAGTAAATGGAAACTATCAAATGGGATAAGAAATCCCGATCACTAGTGTAGGATGGGGGTGATTAATAGGTGACTTCTCTGGTCCCGCCTTTGATCCTCCACGATCAATGGTGGTTTAGGAACCACCTTTAAACTGCTCCATTAAAGGCGGTTATTTACCGACTTTGATAAGACTGGGGAACCGCTTTTAAATACTTTCCAAACTCAGAATGTGTGTGACCTCGTTGGGTGTTCGTACACATTCCGATATCAGAATTAATTCAATTCCGACACCTAGACTAGGCTCAGAGTTAGCGATGTTGTTCCTCAATTAGGTCTCTCACTAGTGGAAACCAGGCATATTAAAGGCGGTTCCTTCGGACCAGACTTCTCTGGTCATTTATTTGATCCCCTGCGATCAAAGGCGGTTTTGAGAACCGTCTTTGAATGAATAGGATCAAAGGTTATCCACTGCCTTTGATCCTTTTCTGGAACCGCCTTTGCTTAGTTCTGAGATCAGAACTTTTACTCTGACAGTCGGACTTTAGGAGCAGTTTCGAGTGTGGAACTGATTATCCGACCATAGTGTAACGTTTATGGTTCCGATTATGAACTGATTTTTGAGTTTCGAGTGTGGAACTATGGTCATAGAGCATCAGCTGCAATGCTATTACAAACTCGGAACGGTGTCAGGTTTTCAGGAATTGTTCCTCCATCTGGGATGAATTCTGGAATCGTACTGGTTTATTGACGCAGAGGATGCAATTTCTAGCGAAACAGTTTCGAGTCTGGAACTGTTTCTGCTCTTCTTGTCCCGATGGAGGAACATGAAATCGGGCCTATGTATAATATTTATATATGGACTAATTCTAGTTCCTCAATCGGAACTCCAATCGGACATGATGGTAAAATTTGCAAATTTCATTATAAACCGGCTTTTCGAAAAGCTCTTTAAACAGATCCAGATTGTACAAAATACAAGAGATGATGACATTAGATATAAAAAATCTATAGATTACGCTAACAAAGAAACAATCTATAGATAGGAATAGAAGCCATCAAAATTCTATTATGCACAACAATGTCATCAAATACTAGTCTCTCATAATACCACATTGGGATTCCTAACTGAAGAGGATCGGGAGTACACGAGATACCTAGCCAAGCAATTTCTTGCGCTGTTGATGTCATCTTGTAAATAAAGCTTGAGAACTTTTGGAATAATCTGTGAAACAACCAAAGTTACCAAATAAGAATTGGGACGACATGTTACACTGCTTAAAAACATTCTCGAAATATTTATCTTAAAAACTCACTTCGTCGATCTCTAGGTAATTCTCACGCACATGTATTACACACTTCTCTGCGTATAGCATTACATAATAGCCACATTCCTACGTATTTGCTTGTTTCTTGTACTTATAAATACTACATTTTAGATAAGTAACATATAATTACAATAACTGATGACTAAATAGAATTTCGCGACATGAAAGTAATCACACCTTGATTTTTATTAGGTCCATTCCCTCATCACCATTATGCCCCCTACCTTCGATAGAGTTACTCTATATTTTAAAGAATGCTTCAGACGGTTGGTAGTGAAGAGGATCCATCCAGTACACACGCTTCTTGTAGGGACAGTAAATATTAATTTCCATTGGTCCCTACATCATTGGAGAAAATATAAAAAATAATAATTTATTAATGGATTAGCTTTAATGACATGAGTGTGTATCCATCACCTTTCAATGTACGGTGAAACGAATAGTTTTTAATCCGTTTGTTGAAGACTTTTGCAAATGTAACCCACCCTCTCCAGAACAGTAGACCCAATTTCTTGAGTAAACACCGGGCACAAGTACCCTATCCAACCCTTGTCTTTTTGGTTAGCAAAATAATACATGTACCATCAAAATGGAATTGGATGTCATCAATTAGGAAAAATGATCATGAATTATTAATAACTTGCACAAAGCAAAATGATGAACTACTAATAATAAGTATAAGGACATTATTGTCTGGTTCACTTGGTCACACCTCCATAGGTCTTCAAAGTTGCTCTATGATGCGATGATTTCTCGCTTCTGACCGAATACACATTCATTACCCGAGAATAAGTAAGTTGAACTTCTTTGGTGTTTGACCATATAATCATATAAGATCCTCACGAAATGCGGTGACTCCTCAATAACATGTGCCCGAGTGATATAGGGTTTCCTAGTCTTTTCTGCCTCAATGATTGGCTTATATGTTGTCATTTGTGTCTCCTTCGAATGATGATCTTTGATTGGGTCGGCGTAAATGAGGAAACAAGGCCATAGAAGGAACATTCCCTGTGCGAATCCCACTCGCTTGCAGTCGCCTTTCGCAATTGGTAATATAGCTTTGAGGACCTTTTGGGTTTCCATTGAAACTCTACAAATGCCATCACTAATTGGAACGAAATGTTGATGCCGCACCGACTCGTGTAGAATTTCATCGACAATGTGTAGTGGCCTACCCTTGTCACCTCGATCAATGTATAGCTCACACAAATGCAATGTCTACATTGTGAGGGAGAACATACATATTGAAAAATAATTTTTTTGTATAATACATATGAATGAAATAATTTAATTCGACCAACCTTGTTTTGGGACGACCCAATGGAATTGAAAATCTTATTTTCTTCATGTGGTGGGGGATCAAGAATAAGTTGTTGGTTCATCTTCACTTCTCCCGACGAGTGTCGTGATCCTCTAGACAGTGGCATCCAATCGGGTGTCAATTCATCCAAGCTCTCGGGTAAAGGGAGCCCAGTGTGTTCAACCAACTTTCGAATCAATAATTCTTGTTGCTCTATCTACTTGTCTCTAACGAGGGCTTTCTTTTGCAATACATGGAATCTTGATGGTTTAGCCCGATCGTAGGTTCGAACTACCCCAAATGCCTCCCTTTGGGACAAAAATGATCCCGCTCTTCTGGCATGACCGGGATGGTTTGGTTTATTTGTAGCCTCACGAAAGATATCATGCTTACCCAATAGAATGAATCAGCCCTCCAGTTGGTCTTGCTTTAACTTTGCCTACACATGAATAGTAATTAAATGAAACATTACACCCATTTAATTAGAATGAATAAATGAACTCTTACTTCATGTTCTGCGACTTCAACAATCGGAGGTTTATCGTACCCACCCTTTTTGGTTTGTCGGCTCTTAAAGAAGAGACCACACCTATATCTCTTGTACATCGAATGGAGGAACCGATGAACTCGCCTCTTCCTCACTCATCCCCCCATCGATGGCAATTTGAACATCCCTTTCGAAATGTTCTTTCACTATTTCTAGGGCCGCTAATCCATATCCACCGCGACTCTTCTGATGAGGTGTTTTTTCCAATGTATTTCTTATTTTTCCGCCCTTGTACCCTAGTTTTTAGGACGTCACAACCAAAGTAATATCTAGAGACAAATAAAAAATAATTTCAATCACTTACATTTTCCTCATTATCCAAGGTTCTCCTCTTATGAATTTCCCCACCATCCGGTTTAATATGTGTATAGGTCAACCATGGACAATCACCCTTTGTTCTGGAGAATATGTAATCTCTACACAAAGTGTACTTGTGTTATATCCAACTCTTTGACACCATGGCCATTGCTTTTTTTTCCTTCAAATCATCCAAATCCGGACAATCCATCTCAAACGACCTCTAGAAATTTTTTACAAAATCAAGATCAAATACATGTACCTCAATTTATATGAACCCTAGATTTAAGGATAAAGGTAGAAGCATAAGCAAAGTAAGGTATGCTAGTGGGCACCTTGCATTCTGTCCAAAGAATGTATTCGTATTCCTTAGGGACCTTGTCCCAGTTATCGTAATTGATGTCTACCCTTTTCCTACCCACTTTGCCTACCCAACTCGAACACTCAGCATGCTCTTCAGACAAATATTTTCCCCATTGGTCAAATGTTAACAATGTTGACTCCTTCCTTTCCATTCTACATTCTAAAGTTCTACAGTGTGTCCTAGCTATGACGGCCTCCACTGACCCCTCTTCTTCATCATCTTCATCCCCGGTTGTATTGGAGAGTCCCTCGAGCGAATCCGTTGATTCTTCTCGATCCCTTTTCCTTGACATTATAGTACCTATGTACAATCAATGTATTCCACTTGGAAATCACTATAACACAATAGAAGACATTATATTATAGGAAACTATATGCGGATCATAATAGCACACACCATCTATATATATCTTCGGAAGAACACTAAAAAGGGTTTGTGATTCATAAGCTAATCACATAAAAAAACAACACCAACACTTTTATTTTTAGCTTTCCAACAATATATGAGGACTAGATGTTGAAATGATTTAGGCAGACTATTTGCTTCACCTTATGAAAACCCTAACCAAAATCATAGCTTATTGGTGTTGATTCTTCAGAGAATATGTTATAGAGATGAAGAAGACTAAGGTTTCAAAACATTTTGCAAAGTGAGTGAGAATGTATGAGAGATTTGTGAAGAATTTTGAAGATGAAGGTGTTAAGAGGTTTTTTGGAGGAAATATGTGAGGGAACACGCGCAAAACAAATGGGTATTAAGTACTCATTTGAAAACCACCTTTATTTCCCTGTTTATTTCAAAGCCGAGAAATTTGTTACGAACTCGAAATGATTGTTGGAGAAATTGTTCTGAATGCAGAAATACATCCTTTCTTCAATAAATATGACAGACTTGGTTCCGAAATTGGAGCTCAAACTCCTATGTATAGAAAAAATATTTGGGATCGGGTTTCATGACCAATTCAAAACCCTAAATCCCCAAATTCTAATTTCCTCTAAATTTACGAACTCGTAACACCTACACATTCTTCTCCTAACCACCAAGCCAATGGGTCCTAGATATCACAGCGGTAAATCGGGCGGTGGATGTGGGAATGCATTAAAAAGTAGTCAATAACCAACCAAGGACCAACCCAAACCCACACAAATATTATTTAATCCAGGTGCCAAGAAAAAGTATGTGACATCCAATCGCAGGAAATGCACTAACCCAAAATTTATTCGTGCATTGTATGTCATGCCACTAGGTCTAGGGCATTTAATTAATAAATTTGAGGAATTGGGTTTTAACAAGTTACTCCTTTCAGATGAACCTGTCCATTATGATGAGGTCCTACAATTTTATGCTAATTTAGGACTGTGTAGTAGTAATAAGGACCAGAAAATCGTAAACAGAGTGACAATACCCGTTACAAAGTATTCAGTAAATGATGCCCTAGGTTGTGAGTACACTGATCCTGCTAAATTGAAGCTTGTCAATGAAGGGGGACCTATAGAAATTTTCCATCAACAGAATTGGCCCGGGGTTATAGAGGTAACCCCGTTATGCTCGATGGCTATGGATAAAAAATATTTCAATAGGTCGGGATCGGCACCCAGGCAGGCAGAGAGCTACGATGTGGGGGTGTTGTCTGCTGAGGATAGGTTGGTTTATTAGTGGATTTGTCAAAATGTCTTACTGTTTGGGGGTGCATGCATGTGAGCCTAAAATAGGAAACCTCATGTTATTCTACTACATGATGAAGGGTGTGAAGCTTAACCCGGGATATACAATTTTTATGTATATGTTGAAAGTCGCGAGGGGTAATAAGAAAGATCTTCCACATGGTGGCTTGATCACGACGTTGATCAGGTTGTGGAAGGTTGTTCTTGTTGACAAACCATTGTGGTTAGAGTACTAAGATGAGGCATGGTTTGACCACAAGCATTTGCACTAACAAAGACGGTGTATATGTGCAACGCACAATTCTCAGGTCATCCACTAGAGCAGCAAAGAGAGGAAGGGAAGCCGTGATGAGGAAGGCAGAGGCATCTTTATCTCGTGAGCATTGAAAGTTTTTCAATCTTAAATATATTCCCTTTTTAAACTTCCCTTAATATGTTTTTGACACCCATTTGTTGTATTATACAGGTAGCTGAGGTCCATGGATGAGTTCCTTCAAAATTTACATGTCATGTCTTCGAAGTTAAGTCATTTATGCTAATGCAAAACTAGCTGTGGCCGAAGCTAGCCATGAAAAACTCATAGAATCGAGCGAACTCCATATTGTGCTTAGTGACGATGAGGGTATGTCCAACTTTAAGCCCAACTATTCGGAGGACAATGAGATAGAGACTGATTACGCTGAGGATGGAGATGCTGACCTTGAGAAGACAAACTCTGAGATTGAAGGAATGATCGGTTGATTGGTCATGGATTTTTAAAAAAAATGTTGGAATGTAATAGTTAAGGATTTGAACATCGTCTGTTTAGGATATTTTTCATTAATTTCTTGAATGACCATGAGCACAATGTTATATTTTGTTTTAGATATTGTCCTTCAAAAAGTATTCAATTCTCTCCTAATCTATTTGTTTTAAGTCATAAAAATTCTAGAATAACTGAAGGCAATATCTGATGAAATTACCATACTTCATGAAGAGGTTCCGATAGTGGAACTCTTTCTTTTCTTTACAAATATCTTCCCAGAATATGTTCAAAACTCGAAACCTAGTGTGAATAAGTTAAAATACAGGTACGAATGTCATATGTTATGATCTCGGTACTCAAGTTCCGACTTGTTTTTATTTTTTAGGAACCAAACTGATAATCTTCAACTCTCTTTGTCTTTAAGCTTTTTTTAATATATTAGTTACGAGCTTGGAAGAGGATCTGAGGCCCATTATGAAAGCACAAAAGTAACTATTACGAGGTCAAAACTTAAGTTCCGAACTCTTTTGCATTTCAGGAACCAAACTGATCATCTTACACTATCTTTGTCTTTAAGATTTTTTTAAATATATTAGTTACGAGCTCGGAAGAGAATCTGAGGCTCATTATGAAAGCACAAAAGTAACTGTTACAAGTTCGAAACTTAATTTCCAAGCTCTTTTGCATTTTCTGGAACCAAACTGATCATCTTCAACTCCCTTTGTCTTTACATTTTTTTTAAATATATCAGTTACAAGCTCGGAAGAGGATATAAGGCCCATCTTCAACTCCCTTTTGACCTCTTTTGCTCTTTCAGGAAATAATCTGCTAATCCTGACTATTTGAATGCTTTTTTTTTATAAAATCCAATAAAAGGTCATCAAAGGGTTTCATACTAGGAACTACAAATTAGTCCTATGATAAATTACCACGAATTTGTTCTGAGCTCGGAACCTATAGTTCTATATAAGAAAAAACCCAAATTGGGGTTCGTTCTAAGAACCCTAAGCGATTTTTGACAGTGGAACTTCAGTCCGCACTCAAATTCAACTCTAACACACACGGGAAACATCTCCTCACATCATGTCTTCTTCAAATCCAACCGCACGGGACACCAGCCATCGTTCCAAATCTACGAGAGGAAGCTAATCGAGGAATCCTTGCTACGAAGTTAGGTTTGTTTCTCTCGAAGCTCAAACTAATTTCAATGCTTTAAAGTATTCAGGAAAATTATTGGAATACTATATTATATGTTTGAATGTGTACAAGAGCATTGGGTTAGAGGACCCCGTTAGGTTTCTTGAAGATCAATATAACCTTAAACTTCTTAGTTTGAATGAAACGGCTTACTTTGATGAGATATGTCAATTTTATGCCAATTTTCATGAGGTTGAGGGTTAGGGTAGTTATTGGACTAGGGTGAATGGGTTTAATTTTGAAATTAGCATGTGGATTATCAATCAACTAATTGAATTCCCTTACAAGGGTCCGGTTGATGTTTACCCCCAAGTAGAGGATGGGCCTTTAAATGACGTTTATCATGGGGGGAATGGCCGCTTAATGATAAATATCCTAGTATTGACCCTATTGCGTGTAGTGTGAAGTACTTTAAACACAATACTCATGATCTAGGTAGACCGGAATCGTTTGATCTAAAGGAACTCATTGTGTATGATATAATAGCTCGGTCGATAATACTCACTCCTGGTCACATCACTGAGCCAAATTACTCGACTCTTACGATGTTCTACTATGTCATTGAGAGGGGCAAAGATAATCTCGGTAGTGAAATTTTTAAGCACATAATGTGTGAGCTACATCGAAGAGATTAATCAAGAATCTGCCTTATGGAAACTTGATTACGTTGATCTTGCGCGGTGTGAACGAGTTGGCTTTTTATGGGGAGAAGAAGGTTTGCAAGTACTTCGACAAGAAGTACTTTTTGAACAAAAAGTGGATACAATATGAGAACAAATGGTGTCACCGAACCATAGATGCCAGCGAATCGCACAAGAGAGCAAGGGTTGAAGAAGGTACATTTATTGTTTTTAAAATATATGTACATTAAAGACTTATCTTTTAATAGTTTTTACTTGAAAATTGATTTTGCAGAGGAGTCTGACCTTAGATTTATGAAGACCATGAAGAATTGCCTCAGAAGTGTTCGCGACCAAGTATGCTAACTCAGGGAGCATTTATGGAAGCTTTAGAAGAAACAACATGCTTATGAGCGAGCCTTCAATGAGTCAAAGATGCCACGCTTCAAACGATGCTCATATGTGTGACATGTTGTAGGTATTCCATAGGATATGCTTGGAACTCTGTTTCTTTTGGTTGTAACTATACTAGATTAAATAAAATATTATGTACTTATCTTAAATTCACTTTACTTAAAGAATTAATTAGTGAAAAATTATTTTGTGTTTGTTTTAATTTTTTTGAAGGGTGCGTACAAATTTTTAATAGCAAAAAAGGTCGTATGGCATATTATAGCAGGGTAATGAGGCAACAAGAGAAGCAATGGAATGATGACCAATTGTACCGAATCGGTTATGAACTCGGAACAAAGATCAGAGTAAGTTACGAATGTGTAACATTACTCATCATTTCAACAGCCCTGGTCCATAAAGGTTCCTAAGTCGGAACCATAATCGCATCTTTGTTCCGAGTCCAGAACCTATCACATTAGAAGTCACTTTTGCACAACCACCTTCAATTGCACACAATTAAAGGCGGTTATTTAGTGAACCGCCTTTGATTCATATCAATAGAAGATGTTTCTTTCAAAATCGCCTTTCGAAGAACTGGAACCGCCTTTGATTTTTTTTTCCGGCACCCAGAAACAACAGGTTCTAAGCTCAAAACCTTTCTTAGAAGGAAGTTTCTTGGAAATTCAGCGAAACCGCCTTTGAACTCCAGGCAATTCTTCACTAGTGCCTATTATGGACTTAATATGAAATTTGAATGCAAGGGCTTCTTTTTTTGGTTTAATTACTTCCGAGCTCATAAGTTAAGTCCGATCAAATGGTTATGAAATAGGAACCGATGATCTTGTCATAGTTATTGATAGGAAAAATCCGAGGAACACCTTCTGATTTCAGAAGATCTTTCGGGTGCAATGGTCAAGTCTAATTTTCTTGCATAACCCAGCCAACAATAGCCTCAAATCACCAATTCTGATTCCAACAAATTTGAAAATGATTGTGCAAAGTTTAAGAAATGTATAGATACCGCTAAGCTAGCACTTATCTGTACATAGGAATAGAAATCACCTATATTCTATTCCGCTCATAATGTGTAGCTATATTAGCCTATCTAACACTAACAACATGATTTTAGTTCCAAAAAAATACATAGATAATGCTAACTAAGAAACTATCTATAGATGAGAATAGAAAACAAACAATTTCTGTTCCCCACAATACATGTAACGAGTGTTGAGCTATGTGTTATGCTGCTATGTTATGTCTTCCAATAGTTGCGGATCAGACATTTATTAGATTTCTCGCCAAACAATTTCTTGCCACGTTGATGTCATCCCGTGAATACGGCTTGTATTCCTTTGGAAAAATCTGTGGACATTACAATATAACAAATTATTTACAGTAGGTTAATAGTTTATCGATTAATAAAAATAATTGACATAATTATGAAGTAAATATTTACCTTATCATTTTCTAGGTAATCCAATCGTACATCTTTAATGCACTCGGCCACGTATAACATTATTTAGTTCTCACACACCCATGTTTTTGTTTGTTCCTTGTACCAATTCATTTGAATGTAGATTAGTAAATATTAACTAACATAAAAAAATTAGGTAGGTTTAATAAATAAATTCAAACCTTGATTTGGACTACATGTAAGTCGTTTCGAACATTAGACTCATCGAATGCACTTTTCAAAATATCTACAAATACTTGTGAAGGTTGAATCCAATACACAAGCTTGTCGTCTAGAATAATCAACGTCAAAGACCAATGATCCCTACATCGAAATGTTTTTGTTAATAAAATATTTCGGGAATGTTAGCATTCATGGCTATGTTTAATATTTCTAAAATTGAAAACATCACCTCTCAATCTAAGATGCAATGAAGAAATTTTTATCCTTCCAACCTATGCTTTTGCGTACGTCACTACTGGAAAATAGGTACATAGACATCGGTATATTAGTGCTACCAGTGCTACGAAACCAAAATACTAGTGCCTATGAATAAGTCCAGCACCGATACACTAAATACCGGTGCCAATGAATAAATCCAGCACCGGCACACTGAATATCGGTGCCAGATATCGGTGAATTTGAAGAAAAAATGTCTAAATTTAATATTTCCTAGCATCAGTTTTGGATGAATGACATATACCGGTGCCTATGAATAGAATAGTAATTTTTACAAGTAGAATTTTGGTAGAAAAATAGCTAGCACTAGTATAAGTTATGATATCTCGATGCTAAGAGTGAGTACATTTTTAAAAAATATATTTAAAAAACACTTTAAAGAAGCCCCATGCAGCTGCTTCATAATTGTATTGGCACTGGTATGTTGACAAATGGCATCGATAATAGTACTGGTGCTTGATACATACATAGAAAACTTTCGAAATATAGTTTTATGGTTTGAGTTACTCTTGAAAATGGGTTTATGGTATGAGTTACTCAAGAACATGTACTAGCGCTTTCCAACATTTTACCACAAAATTCATTTATTTAGTATTTCTATATTTAGGCAAGAATAACAAAAATTGTATATTTGAGCAATGGATAATGGGGTAACACAATTTTGGGCCACATTGTAATTTTCTGAGACTGTGTAGAAGTAATTAATGTTGACTTATGAGAACTTTCCATACACCCATACATGCCCAAATCATAAAGTCGCAATCGTATATTATTGAATTGCATTTTGATGTTGCCAATTTCATGATTCAACAACTCCATTTTTCTTGAAGGGGCCTAAGTACAAAAGGTAAATACTTTATTCGAAACTCCAAATTGAAATCCGTTCGAATGTGATGCTACCCTATGCACCCCTGTTGTATTTTCCAAGTCTATAAATAAACATTTATCAACAATAGAGCACAAGAACATATCTGTATTACTTTCCAATTTCCCTTTCTCACTTCTAAGTATTCAACTCTAAATTAATCTAGAACATGCACTAGCGCTTTCCAACATTTCACCAATTTTTTTTAAATTTTAGATTTCTATATTTAGGCAAGAATAACAAAAATCATGTACTTTGGAGAAATGGATAGTAACAAAATTTTGGGTCATAGTGTAACATTCCGAGATTGTGTAGAAGTAATCAATGTTAATTTTTGAGGCCCTTCCGTTCATCCATACATGCCCAAATCGCAAATTCGCAATTGCATATTATTGAATTGCATGTTTGTGTTGCCAATTTTGTGATTAAACAACTTCAACTTTCTTGGAGGGACCTAGGTGCACCCCACTGTAAAAACTTTAGTCATAACTCCAAATTGAAATACGCTCGAATGTGTTGCTACCTTATACACCCCCATTGTATTTTCCAATTCCTTAACAAAATATTTATCAACAATCGGGCACAAGAACATATCCGTAATCCTTTACGATTTCTCTTTCTTATTTCTAAGTAATCAACTCTAATTTACTCTCGAACATAGTGCTTTCCAACATTTCACCCAAAAATTCATTTAATTTATATTTCTATATTTATGCAAGAATAACAAAAACCGTGTATTCAAGAGAGAAGGATAATGTCGTAAATAATTTTTGGGTCATCACATAATTTTTTATAAATATGTTAGAGGCACTTCCGTTCACTCATTGCAGCCTGAATTTTGAACACGTAATCGTCCCTTATTTAATTAGGTTTTGGTGTCTTCAATTTTGTGATTCACCGCCTCCACATTTCTTCAATGGACCTAATAGTAGAAATTAAAATTTTAACTTAGAGATCAAATAATATTAGCACCGGCATTGTTTTTCATACATACCGGTGCTACATTATGCCGGAAAAATGAATTTCCTAAATTTTTATTCAAAAATTTGGAGGGATTGTTAAAATTTTGAAATATTTGACTCAGCACCTGTATCAGTTATTTAGCCACCGGTATGTACACTGGTGCTCCATAATTAGAATTTCTTTCCCCAAATTTGTTCTCGTGTCCAAAAACAATAAATTTACCCTATTTAAAGCAGCACTAAGCAGATGCTTTTCTTATACATAGGCACCAATATGAGTCATTTGGGCACCGGTATTTGTACCGGTGCTCCACACATAAAAAAACTTTATTGGGTTTGCTCTCGGGTTCAAATTATTTATTTAAAAAAGCCATTTAAAGCAGCCCTATGCAACTGCTTTTCATATACATAGGCACTAATTTGAGCCTTTTGACCACTTGTACCGGTGCTCCGTACTTGGTTTCATCTGAACAATTGATTTCTTTTGTTGATTGAATCTCAACCATTAAAACTTTGTCTATATAAACTAAATCTGAAACACTAAATCTAACCCACCCTCATTGCCGTCCCATTATTCTGCCTCTACCTCCTCTCCATCCTCCTTCACTATCTTTCCCTCTCAGCCGGTGCCTCCGCCCAACCCAACTTTGGAGGCTTTGACGCCGACAATGACGACCTCCTCTCCACCCACTACAAAAAATAACACCTATTACCTCGGTTCTGCATGTCTTTTTACCTCAGTTTTTAGTTCCAAAAAAATTGAGGTAAATACCGTTGTAGTAAAAAGTACATTTTTTACCTCGGTTAAGAACCGAGGAAAAAAAGTACTTTTTACCTCGGTTTTGGACCGACGTCAGCAGATTTGTTAGTGACGTTAGTTCAAGCAAGATGATCGACGATTGGAGTTCGTAGCTGTGACATCATTCAGAATGACATTGACATGCATATGGAGTGACATGGATGATAGCATGAAGTCAGATGAGGGGACTGCAATTACTGCGACATCGTCAACGTCGACATTGCGGATAAATGATAGTGACGAGGATAATGGTTTGCAACATCGCATGCTCCAGGGCACGTCGTGTGCCTGCTGATGTGGAAGGTTATTATATACGACGTCATTTTGTATGGGCGACCTTGCAAAATAATTGCTGGTTTATGCGATGTCAGTAAGATTCTGTCACTTTATCGATTTGTGAGACGTCACGAATTAGTCTCAGAGACATTGGTTCTTGTACATTACTATATAACATTTAATATTTAATTACACAAACATTTTTTCTTCGATAGCCGTTATGTTTTACCTAATGTTCCACAACTCATAAAATGTTTGCACATCATATAACAATCAATTATTGTGCAATTGATCGGAAAGAATGAGAATGCAAGGAACCAACAAAACTAGAATAATGATGGCAAATACATGTTAGAATATATTAAAATACATGAGGTTAATATGAAATTGAAACATTAATTGTATTGAACCGACATAGTCTACGTTGCATGCCGAAAGTCCATCGATAACTCTCTTTGTCCTATTACAAAGAATACGCATGAAACAAAATTTATGTTAGAATTGGGCAGTTCCCTAGTGATGGACGCATAATATAGTCATACGCAGATGACATTAATCTGAGCATGGAAAAAGTACTTGGTCTGTTTGAAAGCGACGTTGCATGCAGTGGAGATCGAAGTCGTAAAGTCAGACTAAATAGAAACGTCAGACATTCTTAGATATGACAATCATTTCATAGAATTTGAAATGTCGGTCATTTTCCGGTCTCATATCGTATGGGACGATTATCTATGACTAACGTTGCATATTCAACCTATGTCCATACGAAAACAAGATTATTGTCCACAATTAGCCCTAATCTAAACTTTTTTATCACACCTTATAAACATTGCATTATCTAGAAAACACGAAAAGTATATACTACATAACATGTTACACAATCATCATACTTTATGAAAATATCTAATCTTTGATCAATGAGAGAAAAAAACATATAGAAGGTATATGGTAATAAAGATGAGAAATGAACATGACATGGATGTAAAACTTTATCAATTAATTTGAGTACGGAGATGCTCCATCCTCGTATGCTTGTTGATGCTTTAGAGAAGCAAATTGATTGAATTCTTTATTGGTTGTATCGGTGTGAAATAGAAAGAATGGTATGTAGTTAGGTTTGGAGGAGTGTTTTTGATGGGAAATGTGTGTTGTTGCTGAATGTTATTGAAATGAAAAATAGATGGGGGATTTTTCGTTCAAATTTTCGCTTCAATTTTTTTGGTTCCCACTGGTATATTCAATTCAAGAGACGTCGCAGAGGGGTCACTTTTGGATTCATTTTTGTACGACAAATTTGCGACATCGCACATAAAGGTCACAATCTAATTTTGGAAAAGTGTAGTAAAATACCCTCTGTTAAGATTGTGGCCCTTAACGATGACCGATTCATGCACAAATGGAAACATCATTGTTCTGAAAATGTGAATAAGAAATTGTAATCTCCATTTTTACATTTCAAATTCTTCAACTCTGTCCGAGGGACCTAAGTGCAAAATTATAAATGTACACTGGCATTCCCGAACCCAATTACGATCGACCTGAAAATAAAATTTGACATCCGAAGTTGAACTGATACTTACCGAGGGTAGTAAAGAAACTAATATTATTCCACATATATTTCCACAAGCTCTTCTGAATGATGCCTTGTATACTTGTAAGTAATCTTCTACAATTTATGTGAGGCCATGTACTGTCGCTTTAAAAATTGTGATGGACGGAATTCTATTGTCTTTTTATTTCTTCAAAAACCAAGAATATGAAATTTCACGCGATTCTATGTGGTGGAAATTATCGTTCTCATAATGCTTATCGTAAGGGTATTAATAGAATGCTAATAAAAATGATGGACGATTACCCCAGTATATCTATCCATGACCAAATCGGAACATTGTGGTCGTGAATTGGTGAATCGGTTAAGTGTATCTCCAGTTTTACATTTCAAGTTCTCCCACTCTATTTGAGGGACCAAAGTGCAAAATTATAAAAGTACACTGTCAGTCCCAAACCTGATTACGATTGGCCCTAAAAGAAACTTTGACATCTCAAGTTGAACTTATACTAACCGAGGGTAGTAAAGAAATAGGTCTTATTCCACAAATACTTCCACAAGTTCTCCCGAATGACGCCTAGCATACTTGTAACCATTTTTTACAATTTACTCTAGATCATGTACTATCGCTTTAAAATTTTTGATGGGCAGAATTCTATAATCTTTTTATTTCTTCAAAAACCAAGAATATGAAATTTCATGCGATTCTATGTGGTGGTTCTCATTAAACTGGACGTCAATAAAGTTCACCGGTTGTGCAAAAATTGATTCGCATCGAACTGGACGTCTATGAAGTTTGTGGACATTTATAAACTTCAATTAGTAGTATCTAATATACTATTAACTGTTATTAAGGTCAATTATGTTTGTTTTGGTCAAACGCGGGCCCAGTTACTGTGCTAGTGGGCCAAAATGGGGAGGCTCACTTTAATGCGAACCGACGTCGGAAACATGTCTGCCAAATGTCTCTAAATACAATAGATATGTCATGTCCCATATGCTATTGGTCAAACATAGGCATGTTGGTATGCTATTGGGCTGAATGGTGAGGCCCACATATAGATTAGCCGACTTCGCTCCAACATCAGTACCATATCAGTTTGGTCGACTGATCTGCGCCATTGCTTCATCCGAGGTGGAATTCACAAAGATTGGTAACAAAAAATATAAATATAAATATATATATACATACATGTATATATGGAGCCCACCTCATACATCACTTTAAATGTTGTGCGGAATACCGAGAAAGAACAAACGAAGAAAATAAAAGCAAAAAACAAAACACCAGAATTTACGTGGTTCACCAATTTGGCTACATCCACGACCGACCAAGATCGGATTCCACTAGAGAGA
>JAULKM010124023.1:0-20469 GCA_032355605.1 Rubia tinctorum | reverse complement strand
AAACCCCCAAGATATAAGAACCTCTCACGCTCTCACATCCCAAAGCTTAAGGTAATCTAAACAACCAACAAACCATATCACCGATACTCATCGTTAGGTCTCCATGACCAATAGAACCACGAGATGATGATGGAAATGCCTAAAGATTATCCTTGTAATCAACAAGAGCTTGCTCAAGCTGGTGCACACATGAGTGAAGATGATTACACTCAGCATGAAGCTCTTCATTCTCACTATGAAGGTGAGTTTTATAGAAAATTGTTTGTCAAATCTACGCTGCCACCCAGCTGAAGAAAAAGAAAAATTATTACACTCATTCTATTTTTTCTTCAATAGCTCCAATAAATCATCAATGCAAGAGCAATGCTTATCAATGATTAGGGTCTTTTTATGAGCCTTGCTAGCCTTGCTTGAAGCGTTTATTCTTAGCCTCCTCTTGCTGATGAAGCATTCTAACCATGCTCAACTATTGGTGCTGAATAAGGTTGTTCTGCTAGCACAAAATCTTTCAGTTCGCGAACAGAATCTTGAGTATCATTTGAAGTCTTCTTCCACCTAACTTCGAGGTTATTGATACTAAGTAACATATAATTTAGACGAATATCCAAACAAAGCACCCATTCATAAACACGTGTGGGAAGATTGAGAAAACACATGTATACGCCTAGAGATTCAAGATTGACCAAACTATGAACTATATATTTGTCCAGCGACTCAATATTATAACCCTCAGGTACAAATTGGCTACAAGGACATGTCATAGTATGAGAAGAAGATGATGAGGAAATAGGAATTTGCCACCCAATACATAATAGAGGGTATTCCAAATTAGAGAAGCGGTCAGCAAAAATAAGCTTAACATATTCCTTAAGTAAAGACTAGGTAGCTTTGATCAGCTTAATAGGGCAAGGTGAACGATGAGAGAAACTTAGGCCGATGAGGAAAACGAACATTAGATCCCAAATAGTCAAGACTTTTCAAAAACTTACGATCAACCAAAATATCAAAGACCTGCATATAAATAAATATGATGAGACATTGTAAAATAAGAAAGGTGATCGAAATGTAATATCCATAATAATACAAACACTACAAACATACTTCAGAATATTGTTATGAATCACAAATAAAGACTTAGTATTCATAGCATCGGGATTAATTAACATTAGAAGGAGAGGTAGATAAAGGTTTAACAACAACAGCAAAATCCTCCTTGCTCGCATGTTGAGTGGAGCCTTCATCGTTCAGATGGGCCTTAGTGTTCGTATTGACATCTCGATTAGAAGGAGGCTTAGATACGGGAGGCTCAGAAATGCTAAAAATGAAGGGATGATCTTCAAATTAATTAATCGCACATTCTTTCAACTCATCCACAGAAGACTGGCGAGGTGGGGCAGCAAGGACTAAGGATAACCACCATCAGAAATGATTCTAATGAACCCTTTGTAAAGTATAGTCTTTTGATGCACCAACATTTTCTCAAACTTATCCAGTCTAGGCAGGTTCTGAGCCTTCATAGTAGAGTTCAGTCTTCGCAGTTTGGCCAGAGCCTCGCAATACCCAACATTATGAGTGGAGGTTAAAATTTTGTCAAATAACCTAGAAAAAAGACTTCGTCTTCACAAGCCAATCAACAAGAACTGAGGGTACCCAGGTGAAGCTTTATTCCGCATCTCCTCTAATACACAACGTATTTTACTAGCTTCCTTCTCAGTGGCCAAGACAAGCTCTTCGATAGAGTGTGCACACTTTTCAGCAGCATTAAGAGAGAGATCCAAAGATGTAACCTTTGCTTCACTAGCCTGCAATTTTTCTAGAAGCTAGTCGTCTCCCTTGGTGAACTCGGAAACAAAATCGCTGACGAGCTGAAGACTCTCCCCAACCTTATTTTCAAAAACATGCAAACAAATATAACAGTTAAGACATCAAAATATAAAAGGACCAAATTAAACCACGATATAATCCCTAAGGAACATACCACAACCAATGTCTCATAGAGAGATAGTTTGGATAAGGTAGCAGGAATAGTTCCTTCTACCATCAAGCCATGGCTTCGTGAGAGAAGTTGGGGATAAGAATGGATGATACAACCTTTTTTCTTGGGAGGCTCCAAAGCGTTCGAGGATCCATCTGTTTGATCCTTTTTCCTTCGCCTGTGAGAAATCTCGTTAGTATTGCGAGCAGCTACATCCCCACCTTCCTTAGCCATAGCTTTAGAAGTTAGTAGCTGCAAGTTGGCTTCGATAGCAATTTCTTGGGAGAAAATAGTCGCAATGTTGTCATTCGTTTCAGTAGCCATAATTTTTGGCTCCTCATTTTCATCATCGGAGATGAAGTTCCTCTCAATGAGGAGCTTGGTTAAATCCATATCTGCAATACAGTATACAAAGAGAGTCAGACAAACACACAGAGACAACAGGACAATGAGAACAATAAGTAGGACAAGGAAAATTGACAAAATGATGACAAGCAAACACCTTCGCTCACTATATCAACATTGCGAAGATACATTAAATGTCCACTGAGTGATAATACAACCTTGGAGTCAGCATTCAGACAAACCCCAGCCTAAGGAAGTTTAGATTTAGGACATTATAGTTCTAAACTCGAAAATCATGTTCATTCCCCTTACCAAGTTTTAGAAGAAAACAAATTTACACCACACACCAGAGTTATTAGGAAATCCATTGAAGAACTCGACCGTCGGGATTACTAGGTAAAGGGTGAATTTGTCATATAATTTTTTCACCTTGCAAAGTTGATATAGGCTACAGAATAGGTCAATTGAAAAAGGGACTTGAGCCGCTTCGTACACATGATAGAAGATAACAAAAAATGAAAACAGCCTTAGGATTGAGCTGAGATAATGTGTCCCGATAATGTGAGAGTAAGTCTATAACATGTTGAGGTAGGGGGAAAATAAGTCCTAACTTCAGATAATGTAAGTAACGGGAGATAAAGCCAAATTGATGGGTGAGAACACTTTCAAAAGGCTCAGGGGCCCTAAGCTTATACGAAGACAAAAAAGGAAAAATATCCTTAAGGTTTTCCAAGTAGTAATCGGAAAGAATACTACTAATGGTAGAAGAACCTGTGGTTTAGTCGGAATCCTCCCCGAAATCGACATTGTCAACAAGAACATCTTTTATAGAAGATTCAACAATATTAGAGATAGACATTGACGCAGTGAGAATTCCTAATATCCAAATGAAAACAATCAATCAGAAGTTACAGAAGGCAAAAATAGTATATTCTGGAAAAGAATGAAGAAGAAACACAGAGCATACGCCGAAGAAAAACATAGATGAAGGAAACCAATCGGAAAATCCCTACACTAAAGTTAAAAAACAAAGATATTGTAATAGAGATGACGCATAAACACAAAAGTATAAGAATCTCCCTACAGAGAAGGAAGATTAGGAAAAGGAAAAATTACAATTTGGTGAAGAACGCCGAGGAACTGGAGCAATAAAGAAGGCAGGAAAAAGATGAAGAATCCAAATGGGTTAAGGAATTTAATTTATGAAACTATAAAGGTAGGAGAAGTCAAATAGGACAAGAAAAGTAATGATGAATGTCTGACAAAAAGTAGCTTGCCTTTTTAGAAATATGAGAAACAGCCGGAATATAGGTAGACAATACACTGAATAGTGACAGAATTAAGTCATCAAAATAGAAGAACTTATAAAGGGGAAGATACAATGGCAGAAGAGAACAATACAACGAATAAGAATGAGGAAATCTCGGTTCAATGAGGTAAAATCTCAAACGGATAAGTTGATTACAAGTATAGCGGATAGGGAGACAATTTAAATTCAAAATTCAAAATCGAAAACGCAAAGAGCATCTCTTTAGTAGCGCCATGAAACGGGTAACAATTTGCGAAGACAATCTTGGTTATATTAAAGTTGAACATGTTATTACAGCTTCAGGAGTTTTCGAACAACATTTCGCATATATACTACAAATGAAGTCATTGCTTCGTGTTTACTAGTTTTCTTGGCTAAGGGGGCTTATGGTGAATATCTAGCCCATAAAAAGGAGGCTGCTAGCCTTTAGGCCGAGCCATATATTTGACCATGATTAATGAGGAAAGAATGCATAATGATTCGGCCTAATGTTCATGTAAACCATGAACCGATAAAGGCGGAACAATAACCAAGAAGACTCAACCATGAACAGAAAAATATGGAGCCACGATCAACACTTAGCCATAAACCGAGATTCTAGTGAGCACGATTAAACCACAATTTGACTCACAAATTTAAACCCTAAGACGATCATCACCTATAAATACAAGGAGGGCAACATTGGATAAGGTAAGTAAAACTAAACTGAGAAATTCTAATTCTCGAGAGAAAAAACTGGCTTGACCTTCAGAGTGTTTTCCCTGAAATTGCTTCCACGGTCTATTTTCCAGGAGGAGATGTTTTTCATGGTGAACGACTTTTATCTCACTTGGCCGGATTACCACATCAACAATTGATAGTTTTTTTAAAATTGAAAAACACTATCGGAAGTCTAGTAATCTTTAGTGTGTCATTTGAATTCTAAAAGAGGTGGTGCAGAATAATACTAAAATAATATTTAATTATCATTATTGTTCATTCCAAAAATAATAAGTTGAACTCACACTGTTAATTATTGATTATTTATTTAATATGTAAAAATGCAAATCTGTTATGTAAATTATTTACTTCAGGTACATAAGTAAAGAGATAAGATTTTTATGAAATAATATCATTTACTTAGTCAAATATAATACGTGGCATTATTTTAAAATATTAAAATTTAATGCTGCTTATCAGCTTGATTACATATAGATAAAAAAGAATAATTTAATGATTTAATTGGATATGAATTAGGAAATGTAAAGGAGGAAAGAGATTAATATGATAGATAATATGAAAATATATGGTGCAGGTGAGACTATAAATTTATCATGGTGGTGCACAAAATAAATTAACCGCTATTTTGTAGAATAATTATTTGTGACTGTGAAGGTACTTGATCCGTAAATTTTCTTATGAATAAAAAATATGTTAGAATGATTTTAAGAGTGAAAGCCCTAGTTAAGAGGAAAATTACCATTTTTAAATAAACTATTTTAAAATTATTTCTATGTTTTGTTATTGTAGTAATAATGTATCATTTATATAGTTATAAAATATTATTAAATAAATCATTAATCTATAATATACATTTTCAATTTATTAATTTTATGAAAGAAAATAATCATTATTTAATTTCATATATTTATATTTGATATTATTAATTATATATTTTAAAAACATTATTTTCCATTGAACTTATTGAAATTGTAAAACTTTGGTTACCTGGAGTTATGACCGTTTGTTTTTTAACCAAAACATGACTTGTGTCAGATCCATTCTGAGGGCAACACCTAGGGCGGTTTGTTGTTCTTCTATTGGATTTATAAATTCCATGAAGAACCTATATAACAACACAACAAGTAATAAAATTAAAATTTTAAGAAGTTTTTTAAAAATATAAATATATTATTAATATCTCATCTATTCTGAGATTTATAAAAAAATTTAAGTACAACAAATGCTTAATATCATAAAAATAAATATATATATATATACACACACACACACATGAAAGACCACAAACTTGTATTATGAGTTTTAATTCAGCGGTGTCCTTTTTAAAATTAAAGGATTTTCTACACTAAATTAAGTATAGTCTAATTAGAAGAAAAAAAACTATATCCGATTCCATGACAGCCTAAATAAATCATAATAAAATTTATGTCAATAATTCACAAATATCACTGGATAAATGTGTATGTTATGATAATAACGTAAAAATAATTTTAATGTTAATTTGAATATTCATATAAATTCAAGTAAACAAATATCTTACAATTCTAGTTGTTGAGTTTGTTGTTGAAATGAACATATTGATATTAAAAGTATATAGAATGGAGAGGAAGTTTTAGGAAATGTGACATATGTCTGTAAACTCATGGACATGCTACTTTATCCTTTAACTTAAATTTTGTAATTTTTTTTAAAGTTTAATATTATAAATTATAATCTAAAACATGTAATAAGGGGTGTTTGAATGTGAAAATTTAGGAAATATTATACTGATAAAAAATACAATATTAAACGAAAAAAATACTTTATTTAAATTTAATATTTTTTTGTTTAAATTAACAAATGCATTGTATAAGTGAACAAATACATTGGATTTTCTAGAACTTAACGAAAGAAAACTCATGGACATGCCACGTTATCCTTTAACTTAAAATTTGTATTTTTAAATTTTCATATTATAAATTATAATTTAAAACATGTAATAAGGAGTGTTTGAATGTGAAAATTTAATAAATATTATAATTATAAATAAAATACAATATTGAACTTGAAAATACATTATTTAAATTTACATTTTAGTGTTTAATTTAACAAATTCATTGTATTAGTGAATAATACAATGGATTGTCAAGAATTTAACGAAAGACCATATGTTAGAAGACCTCCTATAGAATGAATATATATATATATATATAACACTAACCTGCATATTAAAGTAATAAGAATTCAATAGTAAAATTGTATTTTTGGAAAGACATTTGGTTTATACCTAGCCCATAAACTAGAGGTTGTTGGTCTTTGGGCCCAGCCCAATACTCGACCACGACTAAATGAGAAAGGAAAGCATAATGATTCAGCCCAATGTCCATGTCAACCAAGAACCAATAAAGTCGAAACCCTGACCCAGAAGACTCAACTATGAACCGAAAAATATGGAGCCACGATCAACACTTAGCCATAAACCAAGATTATAGTGAGCACGATTGAACAACGATATGACACATGACCTTATACCCTAGCAAAGCTGGGCCATGACGATCATCACCTGTAAACACAAGGAGAGCAACACGGGCTAAGTTAAGTCAAATTAAACTGAGAAATTATAATTCTTGAGAGGAAAGCCTGGCCTAATCATCGCATTATATTCCCCATAGTTACTTCTGACATGTGTTTTACAGGAGGAGACATTTTTCACGGTGAATGACTGTTATCTCACTTGGCCAGATTACCATATCATTTGGTGCCGTCTGTGGGGATAAAAAAATTGTTATGTAGTCCTTCAAGTAAACAATAGTGTTAACCATAATTGAAAATAATCATAACCACTAAACACAAGAACAAATAGTTGGATGCAACAAAAGCATGCATCCTAGCCAAAATCAAGTGTTCGTCCCTAGTAGAGAAAGGGAACACAGTAATAAAGATACATAGGAGGATGAGGAGGAAGCAAATTCTCCTAACACAAACCAAGAAAAAGAGACAAGAGCATTCCCAACATTCTTAGAAGCGAACAAGGAAAGTCTATACAATCTGTTTTTAGCCACCCTAAACCCAAAATCCACAAAAAATAAGTAAAAAACAAAGTCAAGGGCGGGAGAGCCTCAAGTATGAGAATGAGTTAAGAGATATAGTGGCAGATGAGGATTTAGATAAATCACCTTTAGCACCGCATCTTCGTGATTTCAAGATTCCAAAGGACTTCAATTTGCCTTAGCAGGTTAAAATCTACGATGGAACCATAGACAAACGGAATGCTTGCGTTCCTATCGCAACAACATGAGATTTCGTGATGCAGATATAGAGTTGGTATGCAAAGCTTTACCTATCTTCTTATCGGGGACAATGATCGCATGGTACAAAGACTTACCAAGTGGAAGCATTAAGTCTTGGGCACAGTTGTTGGATTTTATTTTTGGGGCACTGCTACCAGGAGCAAAAGTTCACAAAAACAATAGTGGACCATGAAAATATATCCCAACGAAGTGAGGAAAGTCTCATGGAATATCATAATAAATTTGTTATTAAGAGTTTGCAGGTATGAGACCTGTCATTCCAGTCCTCGTTGGTTGCATTTACAGGGGGCATGCGATCAGGAGAGTTTTATAAGAAACTCAAAAAACACATGCCCAAAAACCCAAGAGGATTGCAAAAAATGATCAAACAATATGTGCGAACTGAAGAATAAAATAACCGCAAGAAAGAGTGGGAGTGAGTCAAGAAAAGAATAATGGAGGATGCACAAATAAGTTTTGTAAAGAAAGGGAAAGAAAATACCCCTTTCAAGGGAAAAGAATCAGGAATGAAAGTGACACCATTCAAAGAGACCCCTCTGACGAAATCACGAAGAGAAATATGGAAGGCGAACAGAGAGTTATTTCGAGAACCTGCACCAATGATAACACCACCAGAAAAAATATCTATAGAATATTATTGTGCCTTTCACAAGGACCATGGACTTGACATTGAATATTGCAGATATTTGAGGAGGCAAATAGAATATAATTTGAGGAACGATCGTTACTTCAGTACAGGAGAGAAGATCGAGGAAATTGATACAATGAAGCCAAAAAAGTAGGAAGCTCTATAGCTAAGAACCAAGCCCTAGCCAACACAGGGAAAGAGCCAGAAGATGACAGTAGTGGTGGATTGCGAAGAAGAAATCATGAGGGAGGTTCCAGAAAAAGTAATCCTATCAATACATGGATCAAAGGAGTCCCTATCAAATAAAGCCTGAAAAGACAAAGCTAGGTATCTAACACCACAAGAGCCTGCTAACAAAAGACTTCGCTCAGACGAAGCTATCACATTTAGCGAAGAGGATACATTTCCCAATTTTCACCTCATAATGACCCAATGTTTGTGGACGATGGCACCGCAATCAAAATTTTATTAGTGGATTGATTTGATAAGTTGGGGTTCAAGCGAACTAACTTAAAGAAGTCCACATATTCTCTCATGGGATTCATGGCATGAGCGGAGACACCCTTGGGCAACATACAAATGCCCATTATGAAAATGATAGAAATTGCACTATCATGTGTGATTTTGTGATTATGGATGCACCAAGTCCATTTAACGCTATTATCTGTAGGCATTGGATGAATATGGCAAAGGCAATATTGTCTCCATACCATTTGGTAATGAAATTCCTAACTCTAGCAGGAATAGCACCGATAAGAGAGAACCATCAAATAGCTAAGAAATGTATGGTTATTGTAATAAAAGCATGAAAGAATGTGGAGCAAACAAAAATGGTTAACACAATTTTATATACCAACTTGCTTGAGCAATGAGATACTCCAGTATGTTTAGGAAAAGAACCCTAAGTTATTATTCAGGATGACGAAGACACCTCTATGTGTCGAAATTTGAAAACATCTTCCAAGCCATGAGAAATAGAAAGTTATAAAAATCCCACAAAGTGACAAAGATACATTCACATAGAGCATACAAAACATGGGAGGTGTTGATCCAACAATTGCTACCCATTCCTTAAATATAAGTGACTCCATCAAACCAATCAAGCAAAAGCAGCAAAGTTTCGCTAGTGACGGACAGAAGGCCATCGAAGAGGAAGTGACGACATTGCTTCTAGAAGGAATTTTGAAGGAAGTGATCTATCCCAAATGGTTAGCAAATCTAGTAATAGTGAAGAAGGCAGACGCGGGTTGTCGAATGTGTATAGACTTCACTGATCTAAATAAGGCATGTCTAGAGGACTGTTATCATTTGCCTAAAATTGATCAGCTAGTCGAAGCGATCTCAGGATACGAGGCTCTAGCCTTCTTGGATGCGTATAAGGGATATCACCAGATATTGATGAACCCAGAAGATGCAGAAAAAAAGACCTTCATAACAAGTTTCGGAATATTTTTCTATGTAAAGATGCCATTTGGCCTAAACAATGCAGGAGCAACATATCAAAGAGTAGTCAACAATGCATTCCGTAATCGAACAGGGAAAAATGTGGAGGCATATGTTGATGACATGATGATTAAAAAAATAGGTATGCAACTTCACGTAAGACTTGAAGGAAATATTGGATACACTAAGTGAAATTGGTATGAAGTTTAATCCCAAGAAATGCATAATTGAGTATTTGCAAGAAAATTCTTAGGATAAAAAGTGTCCCCTAAGGGGATTGAAGCTAACCTTATTCAATAGACCATGGACTAAATGGTCATTTCCTGAGAGAACTATGTCTAGGGGACCGCAGCCTCACACAAGGTAGATACAAATGATAGTTGACCTTCCTCAGCCACGAACGGTCAAGGAAGTGCAAATATTAATGGAGTCATTAGCATCGCTTAGTACGTTTATTTAAAAGAATCAGAGAAACACTTACCACTCTTTGAATTCTTGAAGAAGGCCAAAAAGTTTTGCCAGATTAATGAAAGTCAGAAGGCGTGTGAGTCTTTGAAGGAGCAGCTTCAGACATTACCACCACTAAAGTCACCAATCCTTGGAGAAACCCTATATTTGTACCTGGCGGTTTTGAAAATTTCACTAAACTTAGTTTTGGTGTCTAAAGAAGGTAGAAAATAAGTACCGTTGTACTACATTATTAGAGTACTACATTATTAGAATACTACAAACTGCAGAAAGGGCATACTTACCAGTTGAAACATTAACTTTATCTTTGGTATATTAAGTAAGAAGACTTCGAACTTATTTTCAAAGTCATGAGATCATCGTCTATGCTGATTTTCCAATTAAGAATATCCTGAGTAAGCATGAATCATGTAGAAGAACGGCCAAGTGGGACAATATGAGATCCAATATGAGATCCAGTTTCAGCCATGAAATGCAGAGATGACGAGTGTAGATGCACAAGAGGCGAAGGTGCAAAAAAATCTTGGGATCCATTAGAGAAAATCCAAGTGGGTTGACATTGCATGAAATATGTTGGTTGATGTAGTATCCAGTAAAGATAGCTGCGGTGTAGGACTGCTTCTGGTCAATCCGAAAGGAGGAGAGCACGAATATTCACTTCGATTCAACTTTCCACTCACCAATAATGATGGTGAATATGAGGCTTTAATATATGGCTTAGATCTTACAATCAAAATGAAGGTCAAAATCATCAAGGCCTTTAGTGATTCACAGATAGTGGTTTAGCAAGTGTGAGGAGACTATAAAGTGTGAGGAGAGTGGAAATGTTCGTCAGCTCATTGCCCATCTTGAATACTTCAATATTCAACAAGTACCAATAGGTTAAAACACAAAAGCAGACACCTTGAGAAAACTAGTGACAGGTGGATTTGATCAATTATTCAGGCACAAGGATGTTAAAGTGGAATTCATCACAGTCAGAAGTATGGTAATCCCAATTGTGTCAAAATACAGACTGAAGAAGTGAGCTGGATGACACCACTAATAGATTATGTTACAAGAGGGAAGTTTCCGGCAGATAGGATACCATATAGAAAATTAGAATTGCAATCTCACAACTACATCTATGTAGAAGGAACATTATACAAAAAAGGTTTCTTGACTCCATGGATAAAGTGTATAGATCCATCGCAAGTAGAGAAAGTCCTAAAAGAAGTGTACGAAGGATTGTGTGGAATGCATCAAGGCCCTAGAACGATTACGAAGAAGATAATTTGAGCAGGATACTATTGGCCGAATATGTTCAACGATGCGTACAACTTCGTGCTCAGAAGTAAAATTTTCCAGATCAATGCTATGATATCGCACAAACTATAGGCTGCTTGAACATGAATATATGTAGCTTGGCCATTCGATAAATGGGGAATCGATCTGGTTGGACTTTTTCCAAAGGGTGCTGGCAATGCAAGATTTTTAAGAGTGGCGATTGACTACTTCACCAAATGGGTGGAAGCAAAGCCATTGGGAAGAGTAACAGCAGAAGTAACAAGAAAGTTCGTCTGGAAGAATATAGTTTGTCACTTCGGGGTGCTACAAACTATCACCACGGACAATGGCACACAATTAACTAGTGGAGTCTTGATATGAATCTCCTTGCGAAGACTTTGGATTGTGGAATATTGGATCTTTATCTACACTGGGGATTTCTCCCAACCCAGTATAAATGCACGAAATTCAAGCGTCTAGCCTCTAGGGTACACTCAATTCTGACTTGCTCTCTAAATAGCCCATATGTTTATACCACAAGGGTTCTTCGCTCAATAACTATCCCGCGGGATTAGCTCACAAAGGATATTGAAACTTAATTAACCCGCAAGATTAATCTACAATGAAGATAATGAGAATGACTCAAAATTCTGAATATTTGATTGGAATGTTTACCTTGCATCTACGAAAGACTTCATAGATGTCTTTGTTGTCCTCCTTGGTCCTCTTATCCTTCAAGGCCTCCAGAAATGGTGGTTCCGGCTCATAGATAGGGACCTCCGCCATTTTGGACTTCTTGTGAGGAGGGGATGAGGTTTCGGGATTTGATCCCGGCCTTGGCACAAAGCTCTCTTCCTCCATTTCTTCTCCTTCATTCCTCTTCTCACCGGCTAACTCGCCATCCTTATTCTCCTCATCTTCTTCCTTTTCAACTACCCGCTCAACAAAAACCTTACCTTGCTCACTTCCTTTCCACTCCTCAATGAGATGGCACTCACATTTGGATGAGGGTTGAGCTCCGGTTGAGATAGAAGTTTTCCCAAATCTCTAGCCTCCATTCGACTCAAGATTTGAGCCATTTAGCTTAATTGCGTCTCTAGATTTTTTATACTAGAGTCAGTCTTTTCTTGGTGCTTTTCGTTCTTATCTGTACACATTGTCAATTTCCCAATAGCTTGAATGATCTCTTGGTTTGACATTCCCGAACTTTCGCCTTGATTGTGGGGCTTAGCAGCATGCCTTGGGTATTGCGGTTATGATGGCTGATATGGTTGTTGAGGAGGATAGTAAGGTTAAACATTTTGGCCGCCTTGTGCATTCCCATAACGAAGGTTTGGGTAAACTTGGTTAGCCCATTGTAAGGTCGGTTTTAGTAACCTCCACCTCCTTGGTAGCCTTGATTTTGGTACCCTTAGTTTTGGTACTCTTGACCTCCTTGCCATCCCATAGCACTTACTTCCCCTACATAATCATCTTGTAAAGTAGGACATGCATCCGTAGAATGCGGAGAAGAGCAAATCTCGCAATATTTTACATGAGATTTTGCACCGGATTGAGTCATTACCTTGACCATAGAAGTGAGAGTAGACACTTGGTCTTCAAGTTTTCTATGGTTGGAAGAGGTACTTGCGTTGTTGGGATTTTGCCTCCTCAAATTGGCCCTCGGGCTAAATTTTCTCGACTCCTCGGCTAGCTCCTCATAAAGATCCATAGCTTCCATAGAGGATTTGGTCCCAAGAGAACCATCACAAGCTCCCCTCACTAGCCTTTGGTCTTGATCAAGAAGACCATTGTAGAAGTAGTAGACTAAATCCCCATCTGAATACCCATGGTAGTGACAACTAGCAAGAAGCTTTTTGAACCTCTCCCAAAAATCATAGAAGAACTCATCATGCCATTGGATGATGTTGTTTATGTCCTTCTTAAATATTGCATACTTTGAAGCCGGGAAGTATTTGGAGAGAAACTTCCTCTTTAACTCGATCCATGAAGTAATGCTCCCGGGTGAAAGATAATGTAGCCAATCCCTTGTAGCATCTCGCAATTGGAATGGAAAGGCCTTCAACATATAGGGCTCCTCGTTCAGTCCATCGGGAAGCATCCCACTACACACCATATAGAAATCAAGGAGGTGCTTGTTAGGATCTTCCTCTTGCCTACCAAGGAAGGACGGTAGGAATTGAGGCAAATCCGAAGAAAATACAATTCATTCAATTGCTACTTCCACCTTGTTTAATCAAATAAGTCCAAGTAATTACTGATATTTTGGCAGTACTTAGTCGTTTTGTTTCAAAATCCTCACAAAAACCCATGCCATTCTTTGACGTTTTGAAGAAAGCATTAAATTTTGGCTGGTCAATGGAATATCAATGAGCATGTGAAAAAATAAAGAATTAATTGAAAATATTGTCATTGTTATCAGCACATCGGCGATCCCAGTCAATTATGTGAGTAAAATCCTCCAAGGAGCGGAGAAAAAAATACTTGGTCATGGAGAATTTGGACCTCGCACTTATTCATTCCGTCAGAAGATTGTGGTCATACTCTCAAGCCCATAAGATCACAATCTACGCTAACCAACCTATCAAGAAAATCCTTCACAAGCCAAAAGCTTTGGGAATACTAATGAAGTAGGCCATTGAATTAGGAGAACATTATTTGTTATTCCAACCAAAGAAATGGATCAAAGGACAAGCCTTAGCAGATTTCCTAGCAAAATGACAAAAGAAGAGTACTACAACATGAAGGAACGTGACTTGAGAAAAATGAGAAATTCTAAGGAAAATGAGAAATTCGAGAAGAGCACATGGATACTTTTCATCGACAGAGCTTCATATAAAGAAGGTTATGGAACAGGACTCTTACTCGTCAGCACAAAAGGCGGCGAGCACAAATATGCACTATGAGTAGAATTTTCCCTCACTAACAACGAAGAAGCTAATGAGAATTGATTTTGATTGGTTCTTAGCACAATGAACACGTCTTTTACATTTTTTGTTGGTAGTTAGTTGGATTATTAGGTTTTTACATGATATGGGGTTAGAATCACCTTGTGTGGTCATTTGCCCTAATTTCCCTATTTTGTAAGCATTTAGTGTTTAATGTATTTACATCTATGATTTGGTTGATTTTTACTTGTTTTGTGATCTTATATTCAGACCATCGTCGGAGAAAGCCAATCGGTGATGGTCTTCTTCTCATAAATAGCCTCATTCTTCCTCTTTTTCAATTTATGCCCAACTTGGGCCTCCAAAAACGTAGTTCTTCTTCATCTTTTCTTAGTTTTTACATATTTTCCATGGGTTTTTGTAGATTTTTTTATGGGTTTCATTAGCTTAGATCTAGACTTGAGATCTTTCGTAAATATGTTTAGCTATGACTTGTGAGATTTCTAAATAAAATCTTATCTATTGCTTTATTATCATTATTACTTGTGTCTAATGCTTATGATTAACAATTATTAATGTTAGTATGGAAAACTAAATGAGATTATTGCATGATTTAGTGCTAGGCTCGGGAATGAACCCGGGAGTATTTTATCTTTTTGTCGGGTTTGGTCAAAGGTCAATGAGAAGGTTGTGTTTAGGAGTGACAACTAGGTTTTGGTTAGATTAGGCTAGATGACTTAATTACTATCGAGTATCAATTAATGTTCAGGTGGGGTCATAGGTTAATCCCAAAAAGTCATATCCCAAGTTTGTGATGAACTAAGTTGAATAAAATCTTAGAGGTAGTAGTAAGGCATTGATGCTTTATCTTGTAAATGCATAGATTTGGTGTTTATAATGGGTCCCTGGGAGTCATGTTACTCCTATGTTCAATTCACTGAGCAACATAAAGTTTAGGATAGAAAAGGTCAGTGGTTTAGCACTCCTCTATGAAGCTATAGGTAAATAAAAAGGAACCATGAGTGTCGAAGGGAGTGCGCACATTGGCACACACCCATTAATACAAAAGAAACATAAAGTATATCCCATGGAAAAAAAGTGATAATGCTAAGGGACCAAAATACTAACCCCTTATTGGAAACAGAGGACAAAGGTATACTACTAAAGATGGATGACAGTGAGAACAAACTCACTAGACCACCTTGAAAATGTAATGCGGGTACTACCTCTTACATAGGAGGCCTTTAATGCAAAATTGAAAATGTGGAAGACCAGAAAAAATCATGCAAGCAGTGAGTGAACTAGTTAGTTGTACTTTCGGCCTACAACCAACCAGTGAGTGAACTGCCCCTTCGCTAACCAAGGTTTTTTACCCCCGGTCTTCAGTAATGGATAGAGGCTACGCTCGTCATTTACTAAGCATGGATGCTTGGCCTTCAACCATGTAACCAAGGGATGGCCCTTGGCCATTTTGAAACCACTTGTATGCTCCAACACCTTGCAACCGAAATTGGATTTGGCCATCATGTGAATTGAAGTAGTGAGCAACTTCTACCATGTACACCCCAAAGATGAAGATAAAGAGGTGTTATTGGCCTTTAATAAGGATCTCTGTGTGGAAACCAAGGTTTATCTATGATGCTAAGAGCAATGTTGACCACAGTCCAATGATGAGCTCTATGATAATCTCACAAATAAAACCACCTTGAGATAAGAAACCGGGCGTACTTATAGTACGTAAACCCCATGTGACGGTCTTGTAACCATCCTTTCCGCTTTAGGCAAGTGGATAGCCTCATGTCATTTAACACTTTACAGTGTTGCGCGAGAAGATCTCACAAGTCCGTCAAATCTAAGTAACAACTAGCCCTGAGTAATTAGAAGTAGCTTTCTCTAATGTAACTACCTGATCTGCACCTAGATGCATGCGTTAAACAATTCATTTGACATGTTTGTTATATGTTTTTGTTGGTTGAATCCTAATTTTAGTTAGGTTTACATTACAAAGGGTGTAGCTGTTGTTGGTTTTCTAATCTAAATCCTGAGTTTTGTAGACTTAATTGGATCTAATAGCCACTATATCCTCACGAGCGCTTAGATATTCTTTTGTGAGCTTATTAGTAGGTTGCTCGTGATCACTTCGGCATATTTTTTTGTAAAAGGTCATCCACAAGGGTGGTTGTAGATAGTAGAAGGTTATTTACAAGAATGGTAGTAGACAGAAAAACACAAGTCAAAATGTGGTAGTATATGGAAGAAATCCAAGAAATAAAGGAGTCGAAGAGCGACAAAGGAGAAACCAGCATAGCCAGGCCATATGGCATGGTTTGTACCGGCCAACACAATGGTGCCATATTGCTAAAGTACGGGCTGCAAGAATCAGCCTAGCCTGTACCATCCGGGAGGCCTCGTGCAGCTAAGTTCGGTAACGGGGTGTGCCAAATTACACTGCCAGTTTAAAAAAATATTCGTATTTTTTTCTATTTCCTCAACATATATAGTTGTTCATTAACCCCTATATTGTTGTGACGTTCCCATTGGTTTAAGATAGAGAAGGGAATCGGTGAAAACTAGTTCTTGAAGATTTGTGTTCACTTGTCAAACATGTATATCCTACTTTTAAGTACAATATATATGTTGGGTAATACGATAATATTTTTAATTACTTTAATAATTTAGGAGCACTAAGATATCAAACGTTAGAAGGAAAAAAATATCTTGGTGTGTTGGGTAACATGATTATAATATGTTTTTATTAACCGTACTCATCTGCACCACTAAGTTATGAAACTTTAGAAGGTTAAAAACGTCTTGGTGTATTTGTTGGAGAAAATTTACGCTCCAACCGTCTTCTTGAATATGTCTTAACTTACTATAGGAATTTTTGATAGGCTTGCAAGTACTTTGAAACTGTAATCATGTTAATGATTAGCTTTTCATAGATATTTTCCCTTAGATTTCAATTCTTATATTGACCCAAAGGCAGTTGTTACTTGTAAAAATATGATATTCTCATATGTGTTAATGTTAAGGATTGGATCGTTTTTGTTGTTTATACTGAATTTTCATATGAAGAAAAGAGCTACACTACGTACATATCAGGAAACAACCAACAATTAACCATTCAAGCATGAATAATGTTGGGAGATTTTTAGGGAAAATGTGAAATGGTGTACCCAACAACTAACTAAGCAGGATGCATATAAAAATTCAAAATGTGTTATCGATATCTCTGATGAGCACTCAACAACAAATCAAATACAAGTTGATCCAAGTTTGGTTACTGGCTCATCAATGCCTGCAATTATTGATGCTAATCCAATTTGTACTGAGAATAAAATACAAAATGACGAAGGAGTTACTCATCTGAGACTAATGGAAGAAAGGTGTTAAAGATAAGAAAAGAAGGGTGGTTGTTGAAAATTAGGTGTTTGATGCTTTAGATAATTTTCCGTTGCCTTTATAAAGAAAAACTTGAATTGACTCGTGTGGACCTTGAGGTGAAGAAAGAAAGAAAAAGAACAACTATGAGTTACGTGAGAAAATATTTAATGTGGAGATTGAAATCAATGAGAGGAATCTGAACATGAAAGATGCTGAGATTGAACTGAAGAATAGATATAAAAAAAGAAAGAGAAAGCACAAAAGTGATAATAACAAGAAAGCATATAAGAGAATGATTTTAGCCAACTTTTTCCATTTTTTCGTAAGAAGTACGAAGAAATGCAAGCCCAAATATTTAAGGAATGGGAGAAAGATGAACTCTTTGGAGAGACATTTGTCGGTGATAATTGAAGTTCGTGTTAATTAACATTTGAGGGCTGCTTGTGAGCTTGTTGTCTGGGTGCTAGATTATGCAATGATACTAAAGTTATTACAGTGACTATTTTTCTTTGTTTTGATGGTTATTTAAATGCTCATCAAACACTATTTATGATTTGACGTACTAAATGAAGAGTATTAGATTGCAATGAGGTGTAGAATATTATGATCAATCATTGTTCATTCAAAAATTCTCTTATCAAATTAAACTTGAGCTGCACTGAAAGTGTTGGTTTCCTGACTAAGCATTTCTAAGTTGCTTCATTTCCATTCCAAAGAATATGCTAGTTACTGTGAAATCAAGTGTATACCACTCATGCTATCAGTTGAAAATTTGACATATTGATCGAATATGTACGTTATCGTTATTTATTTTTTTGTGTGTCTTCTTTGAAATTATAATTGTGCAAATAAACATGGTATAGAATGGAACTATAAACATTCTGAAATACCAGCTAATCATTTAAATCTAATCGGCGTCCTCTTATCAGTATCGATACAAATACAATGTTACTATGACCAATAAATGCAACTAATCCACTTGGGAGCATGATGTCTGCACTTGTAAAAATATTAATTGCACTTTTATTCATCATGGTGTCAAGGACAAAGAAAATATGAGGCGACCACAAAGGATAATTGTTTGTTAGGAAAAAATTATACATGATGAATATTTGATTAAACTAGAAGCTAATACAATGCAGCAGCATCTGAGCACATCAATCAGCCATCAGAATGCGAAAAAACCCTCTCCCAATCTACTGTTTCGATTCCGGTCATCTTTTTCCCCAAAACTAACTGTTACTGACTAATAACGGTCGGAAACGGTCACAAACTCCACCCAAACTAAGACGGCGCCACCGCCTCCGAGCGGAGGCAACGTTTCTGGGAGGAGTTTTCTCCAAGCCCTCGCTAATCGTCCTTCTCCACTCTATGAATCTCTACCTGATAACCCAGAAATTCAACCTAAAACAAGCTACAAAGGTGATATTGCCTGTCTAGTCACCAGAAAAGAGGCCGACGCCCTTGCTGCTCACTATCAGAACGCTTTGGTGGGTAAGTTTGCTCGTGGGAAACCTTCGATGGAAAAAACTGAACGTCATCTTCAAGACTGTTGGCTTCAAGGGCAAATTTCAATTGGGATCGATAGACTTCAGGCATATTCTCATAAGATTCCAAGAAATAGAGGATTATCAACGATTCTGGTTAAAAGGCCAATGGAATTTCCATGGGGCGTCAATGAAAGTGTTGAAATGGACAATCGACTTCTCTCCAGAGGCAGAATCATCAATAGTTCCAGTATGGGTCACAATTCCCTTTGTTCCTGTGTTTTTTTATAATACATCTATGATCAAAGCCATGGGTAACCAGATTGGCCACTTTATTAAAATGAATTTGGCAACCGCAGCCCTTTCTAGACCTTCAGCAGTTAAAATATGTGTTGAGGTTGATCTCACAAAGAAATTTCCTTCTCACATTAGAGTTGGTATAAAGGAGGAAGGTGTGGAATATAAGTAGCTAAACTGCCCATTGAGTTTGAAGATCTTCCTCTTTACTGTTATCACTGCAAGGCTATAGGCCATGATAATAATTTATGTGTTTGTCTTCACCCCGAGCTCAAGAGCCTATATATGCTAGAAAAGGAACAGAGGTTGATAGTAACAAAAAAAGATGGAGGAGAATTCTGCTTGCACAAGGTTGATGATGATACTGTTGGGGAAGGTTTGGGTAGGGGGACGGGCATGGTCTCAGCTGATCCTGCTGCTAATACTACTCCAACCTCTACTGTGGTGGCTACCTGTAATATCCCTACTGATGTTGATCACTCAGGCCTACCAGCTCTTGATAAGGTTACTACCCATAATATGCAGTTTCAGACTAACCCACAGGTTCAGAAGAACAAGGATTGTGCTTGGAATCTGGCATCAAACCAGGTCCCCTCTACATCTATTTCAAATGATATTGCTGGTTTATCTACTATATCACAATCTGTATCTACTAATGCAAATAGTTTTCATGTACTGTCTGATATATCCATGGAGGAAAATGATTCGGTTTATTTAACTCCCATTCAGCATGTTCTAAATCTCCCAGTTTTGCCTAAGGATAATAATCTTTCAACAGACCTGGAAAAAACTTACAAAACTGATGCTGTTATAAAAACTGGACTGCGAACTGTAGTTCTTGCATAGGGTGATTCTTTTCGAAAGGAAAATACTATTATTTCAAATTCATTGTCTGCTGCTTTACATCCTTCATTGCCTGCTGCTTTACATCCTTCTATGCCTAATGAACAAAAAATTGATATTAACCCT
>JAULKM010124014.1:0-20472 GCA_032355605.1 Rubia tinctorum | reverse complement strand
AAGACCGGCTAATAAGGGAAGACCGGTTACCGAGGCTCCTACAAGCTCCCGAAGAAGTTGTCAGGGCCAGCATAGAGCATATAATCAGTCAACAGGCAACACATGTGAGCATTGCTCCACTAATTCAAACTCTAGTGTATAAAGTATGAGTGAGTATGAACTCATTTTTAGGGGTTGGCTGTGTAGCGAATTTTGCAAGCCCGGAATATCTCCCTTTTGGTGTGTTAGAGATGTTCCAAGCCAACCTCGCTACAAATGTATCTTGTCATATTCTATGAATGAATGCTAATTTTAGAAAGAAATGTTAGTCCATGAACATGCATGAACCAGTAACAACAAAATAAACCACAACTTGAAGATAATTGCAAAACCCAGCATCAGCCAGCATAACACAGACTATCAACCAGTATAGCATAGACAAGCATCAACAAACATGAACAAAACGATCATCAACCAGCATAGCACAGACCAACATCACAAACCAGGCCAAAACGTGCATAATCTAGCATTATACATGCCAGTATCACAAACCAAAATCAATAAACCTCCATAATAAACAGAGACCACTACCGATAAACCTCTATAAGAAATTGATATCCGTCATAAAACCGAAGCAGAGAAGATGCATAGACCAGCACAAACCTATTAAAAAATAGCATCACATAGACTAACAGCAAGAACCGAAACCAAAAACCATAATAAGCTGACAACTAAAGCAGGAAAGGAAGGGAAGAAGCACAAACAAAAAAAAACTGATCATAAACTAGCAGAAAAGAGACCAGCATCACAAACCAGCATCCATAAATGACCATAATCCACAGCGTACCTTCAATATTGCACAAACGGTCATTTTCAACCTGGATTAAGGTTTTCATTTGAAATTTTTTCTGTTCAGCATGCCAATTTTTTTTATTGTGGCCAACGACTACATGTTCACTGCTGCCTATGTTAATGTAGAAAATGGAAATGAAAAAAAATTCAATACGAAAAAAATAAACAAAACAGGTATGAACTGGGGGTAAAAAAACCCGTGTTTCTTACCAGTTTTTTGAACAGGTACAAACCCCACGATTCGATCCAAACCATCCAACTGACAAATCCATGAATTTATATCAGTGTAATCTACATTACATTACAACCATAAATGTTAAAAATCAGATAGGAATCAAATCGGTTAGGGAGGCTAACTTGTCTTTTTGAGTTGCTCTCTCCGCCTTATTTCCTGGTAACCAAAACACACATATAAAACATGGTGTTATTACCCTTGCAAGTGTCATCGGAGTGACTCGATCTCTTAGAGGCTTTGTCAGCCAACGTCGAGGTGGCGGCTGACGTCCGGTGTCTAACCTGTTCGTCACCGGTGTCAGGATCACCATCACTCACTAGCGGCAAGTCAGACTCATTGGGCTGACAAACTTTTAAGGTATGTCCAGAGAAATGCAAGTGTTTTTCGTTCTCATTTTCTGGAAAATCATTGCCGGGGATGTTTCTCCTACCCAGATCTGGCCGGTGTCGGGGGACGGAACTATACAGCACCACCGGCTTATCGAAAATGGCGTCAACCCTCAACTGTGAGGTGGAATCATCTGCTTCGGTTTCCGACACAAACTCTGACCTATTGTAGGTATCTGAAATGTAATAAAAGGAGCATCTCCAACATGATTCGCTGGATGATGTGTTAAACGAGGCCATCTAGGGGTTCAAAGGAAACTTTTGAGATGATAAGGCAGCGAGATGAGTGATTGAGCTAGCGGGAAGATGAAAAATTAGCCAATTTGGGAAGATGAATCAGCCAAAATTAAATCTAAGGTTTTGAGTGAGAGGAAAAGGAACACATACAGAGAGAGGAGAAATAAAGAGGGTTTCACAATTTGTAAATGTGAAGTGAATGCGGGTGGAGTATTCAATGGATGGATAAAGCAAGAGGGGACAGCAACATGTGAAGTGAGATTATAATGAATCACATTGGAGGAACTGGACGGTTGGGGGTGGATGCAATAAATACCAGTCAAACCGTTCCAGTTTCAATTTTGAACGGGATTAAAAAGTTAGTTAGATCAATTATGTGAAGAGTTGATGGTAGTTTAATGATATAAATGCTGGTTTTGCTTGTTAATTTTTTTCCAGTAAGGGTAAAAAGGTAAGTTCATATCTTAATTATTACCAAATATAGCAACTTTTAAAAGAGTGCATATTCCCCTGGGACAAACCAAAAAGGAAAGAGTGCTGATTTCCATGGGACGGAGGGAGTACTAAAAATTAAACTAATATAGTAGAGCATTAGTTGTCTAGCATACCTCAATGAGTAATGAAACTTGTTGACTAAAGTGTGGAGACGAGAATAGGCGAATCTCCAGTTGACAACGAGTCTCCTTTTGCTGGCGGGAGAAGGAGGCAACATTGCCGCCGTGGTCAACTGCAACAAATGGTTACTCAGTCTCAGATTTACACATTGATATTCTAATCGTCACCAGTTTAAGAGGTCACTCTAAGTCGACTACAGAGGAAACATATTCATACAGTGGATTCGCCGGAGAAGCGTTCTTAGTGATGAGTCTGTAAATCCAACTCGAATCTGCAGGATAACCAACGTGTAAATCCGTCGAGGAAGCTATGCGTTTGTAAATTCTACTCAATTCAGAGAAGCAATTTTGCTCTGAGCGACGCCCAATGAGGATCCACTCAAAACCACCGGTGGAGGCACGAGTTTACCGAGGCAGAAGTTCTTTCGGCTTAGATCAACGTTGGAGAGGCGAGGAAAGCTTCAATCCGGCGGTTTTCGTCCACCTTTGCTCAAATCGGCAGGGCAAGCAGACTCTGGTGATATTCCTTCTTGATTCCGGCGAGTGCTGGTGGATTCCGGCAATAATCCAGCGGGATGTGGTGGTTATCGGAGAGATCCCGGTGAGAGAAAACATTTACAGTGAGGGAAAGAAATAAGAAAATAAAATAAACTTCTGAAATTTGTATATATACACCAAATTTACTCTATTTACACATAAGCCCTCCATTTTTGATTATTTTTAAAAAAAACCCCATCCAATTGGATTATACGATATTGCATAATGATTCGTGCCTAAAATTTAGACAGTATAAAACAAGAATTTTTGAATACAAATACGTTGAGATTATAGCTCGAATTATTAACATATGTTAAAAGTAAAGAGTTCCGCTGAGAATTTTTTAATATAACCTTTCATAAAATTTAAGTACCTTTGAATATATGGCCAACCATTGACCATTTGAGTTAGGACTCTTATTTCTTATTTTGAGAATAAAATTGATTCATTATTTATTAGCAAAGTTTTAAAAGGGTGGAGTTGAAATCCATAAAGACATACTCCCTCTGTTTTCTTAAGTTTTACACACTTACTATTTTGGTTTATTTTAAAGAATGTGACATATCCTTTTATGGCAAAAAGTAAAACATTATCAACCACTCATTAAACTTTTTACTCTCTTCATTCAATTCTCACCACGTATTTCAACTTGCAAAAAAAATCACCTAAAGTTATGGTGCCAAATATAGTGAAACGGAGAGAGTATTCAATGAATTAGTCTTTTGAATTTGCATCAATTAGTCTGAAATTTGCGGGGGGGGGGGGGGGGGGGGGGGGTTTCTCTAGGAAGTCATTTAACTTCTGGATCACTGATGGTTGATATTACTATCATTTATAACCATACCTACCTAAATTTTATCTATATTCCACCTTTGACTGAAGAACATGGATTACTTGTTGTACATCACCTTTCATAGATGTAGTAAACAAGTGTTGTTCTATGCATAATTTTACATCCTTATTGATTTCCTTACTTCTACTTTTAATGTAGGGTAGTGATGTTTTATGCCCTTTGTTTCTCTTTACACCCATTTGCTTTCCGGTGTTTGGATGTGCCAACCTAAGTAGATTTTTGTTGTTAATGTAGTTGCATCGAAGAGGAGAGTTGGTCTTGGACTCTTGGTGTGGGAGATTATGTAGCTTGGCTAGGTCCGACATTCTGATATTGATTACTATGAGTATCAGTTGGGAATTTTTCACTTTTGATTTCCTCCATTTGGGCTAAAGACTGTTGTATTACTTGCATTAGTTGTAAGTCATGTCTTTCTCCATGTAGTATCTGATTTGAATGATATCATGAGTGATTCAGCAAGATGCCTGACACTTAAGGACATTTTTACATTGTCCAAATCAAGGAGTATGTCGCTTATTTACGATGCTGCTAAAGATTGTTATTGTGATTAAATCTTCTCTTGTATGTCCGTTGCAAGCCATAATTGATGAGTGAGTGGACGATGAAAAGAGATATGTGTTGCAGAGTAAAAGTAAGGTAAAATTTCTCCATCAGACATTTTCTTTGTATGAGATGCTTTGTTGTTGGAATTCGGTCATTGCATACCCACCGTATAAAATGACATATCCTTAGAGGTACTATTAATCTCCAAATATTGTTCCAATGGGGGATGGGCTAACATTGCCTATTGCCATATGTCATGCACTATCCAAATAGATGAAATTAATAGAAATATTGTACCATAATTTTACTGTGTAATTACTATTCCGTGTCAGTTGTCAACTCTATGTGTCCTCATATTGACTTAAAGGTGTGTGCATTGCAAGAATTAATTATGCCTTGTCTTTATCAAAGAATTCCTTGATTAACATGGAATTCAATTTTGTCTCATTCGTCTTCCTTAATTGGTCTACTGTAACGTCCCCTAGATAGTCTTGTGGGGGAGGAGATTGGCTTCAATGCCCCTTGTCTTGGTAACCAGAAGTCATATTTTACTTTTGTAGTATTCCCTCTTCTTTTTCTCTTTCTGATCTCTTGAAATAAGAACATCTCTAATGCAAGCATCAAATCGATAAAAATCGCTATTCACGTCATCATAATAGATGTTCAAGGTAAAAAAATCATCTCCAATGCAAGGATATTTTGCAACCTTCTGTCTGAAATGCCTAAAATTCGAAGTGGCCCCCCTTCCAATAGACCTTCTAATATTGGAGTCTCATATTTAGTCCTTCAGTATTCCTAGTCAACATATTTGCTAAAAATAAATCAATTTTAATGTATTTGTTTAAATTTAATTGCACATATTTTACATAATTTTATTTTTGCTATACTCAAATTTTAAATTAATTTATACATGTGATTATTATATATATTCATTAAGTTATATTACATTTTACATTTTACTATCTAAAGATATAAAATATTTTAAATTTTAACTTATCCTACAATTCTAAAAATAAATAATTGGTGATAGTTTTTAAATATATAATTTAAGATAATTAAATTTCCTATCATGCAAGTTTAAGTTTTAAAAAATTTCTTTTTATAAGTTAAAATTTTCAAAGTAAAATAAATTTATACAATATTTTTTAAATATGGGTTTAGTACATAGTTAATTAAATAAAAATAATAATATTTTTAGTAATAATTAATGATAAAATATTGTAACACGTCACATTGAAGTTTGGTTTACGATGCCTGCATTGGAGATCGAAGTTTCACAAATATTTGTAATCACTACTTTTTAATTCATATCAAATATGTAGAAACCCTATAATAATACACCATATGGCTCATAGATTAGCGGATGCTTTTTTTTTTTGCATTGGAGATGTTCTAAGAGTTAGAGCATCTCCAATGCTTTGTCGAACTTCCTTATTTTTAGGTTCCATTGGAAAGTTTTGATTAGAACTTCAATATGACAAAAAAATATAAGCTTGCTGACTGTATTTTTAGAATTTTAAATCTCCAATGGTACCTTCAGAAATGTATTTAGTACGACATGTCTATTAAAATTTTGGTAAATTTTCATCCCGTCATACATATTTGTTCTTTACTTTTGTTATCTTGGAAATTGATTCAACGGAGAAGAGAAGAAGAATGGGTGAGTACAACATATTCAACCCTAAAAATAAATCAAAAAATGCAAAAGAAATCCAACGACATAAACAAGAAGAAAAGCTCCAAGAGACAAATTTAAACACTATTATTAAACTACTACATCACCTTCTCTATTATAGAATTTAATTGTTGAATTTGGTTTAGTTTGACTTTTAAAAGTCAAAATGTACCAATTTTTATGGGACGAAGGGAGCATTATATTGCACAAAATGATCATCGAAAGTGAGCATCATCGAGGAATGAATCATGGAGAATGGGTTCTCATGTGGATGAAAAGGTTAATCAAGTTTTTTAGATAATGATTACTCGTTTCTTGTTTATTTAATGGTTGGGAAACTTAAAGAGGTACAAAGCACAAATCTCCATCACCGGTTAAAGTGTGATCTCTTTAACCACTCGTGGAGAGGAAAAGACGATCTAGAAGGTTAATTTTGCATTTTTTCAAAAACACGTTTTCTTTTTAATGTTATGAATTTATCTTTTAATGTGTTTGTTTTGGTGAGTTTTAAGTTATATTTATTTTTACCTCCCGTTGTTTTCATTTTCCTACTGGTGTTTCTTAAGTAATTTGAGCTTATGTGTTTACTGCTAAGGTAATTTGAGCTTCTGTTATTTTTGTGAATTTGAGCAACTATTTTTGTACAAAGTGTTCTTGCTGCTTCTTGACCCATCCCTCCCAGTATCGCTAATGAACACACAATCCTTTTCACGGGAGTTGCACCAATTAACCCGAGAGGAGGCTTATTAAGGTCAAAGATAGAGAATTTATATTGTTGTTCCTATTCCTACTACTATACTACCTATGGGGTAAGATAGTGGTAAGACCGGGGTCATCCACATAGATGCTAGGAATATAAAAGTTAACTATGCACAACCGCGATCGGGTAGTCAATCCGACCACGTGCTAGGAATAGCTAATATTGTGAAAACATGTTTTTTGGGGGGGGGGGGGTTATTAACAACTATGAGCGTGCGAAAGCACAAGAGAGTGAAACTATATAAAACTAGCACTTGGGAAATATTTGCGTAACATGAGTGATGTTGTGTTTTGATCCTCGATTCAATCACATGCAAGATATATAAACCTTTCTAGTGTTTATGACACGTAGTGGTGGTCAATGGTCAACATTTCCCCATACCTGTCACTTAGGGTGCGCATGTAATCTTCCATCGGCACCGCCTCCGTAATTAGGGGAGCACAACAACGGCCCTGCCTACTGTGTAGATCTGAATCTCCCCTGTATGATTACGTCTCGGGCTATGAATGCTTCACCCTAGGCCTATAGAGGAAAATGGGATGAAGAACCTTATCGATGGATCTAAGGTTGCGAAATACTTAGTTTGCTACTAACACTATCTCTATCTGTAACCCTTCAAGCCAATTTGCCGGCTAACTAGTGTATGGTCGATCGTAACGTTCACTTGACGACCTACATGCACACAACTATACGGTTCCGGACTATCATTACCCCCAAGTACATCTAGGTTTCCTTCCCGGAGGGATATCAATAAGTGCGCCAACATGAAAGTAGACTACGATGTGTGACAATCTTAGTGTGACAATCATGCAATTGATAAGAACATGAAGAACAAGCCAACATAATAATCATAAACACATAAAGATATGTTGATCTATAAAATCTCCTAAAGAAAACACCAAATCATGAATACAAATAAAAACTTCAAGTTAATTAACTACTTCCTAAGCATTAAACCCAAATATTTCATTGGATCCAATGCCTTTGGGCAAATATAAGAGAAGAAAAGAAATGAGAGAGAATGAAGAGTTCCTTTCTCTCTGCCTACTCTTAGGAGTATAAAATGATTAAAAAATTAAACTCTAATAAACATAGGCTCCTATTTACAGTAATAGGGAATCAGGGCTTAAAAAAGGCCCAAAATAGGGTTAAAAAACCCTAGTACCCGAAAAATGACACGACCCGTGCAACCGGTCACGGTGACATGACCCATGTCGCCGGGCACGGCCGTGCTGGGATGATGCTGACACAAGCCGGGTGACCAGGCATAGCCATGCCGGCTGTGTCTAGCACAGATCCTGCCGGCTGGCACAACCGTAGGCTGGTCTTCCAATTTTTTTAGCTCCTGATGCTTACATCCCATATCGTTTGGCTTGGGCCGTCAGCTGGAAGTGCTTCTTAATCAGTTGAACGGAGGCCGTGTGAAATCTTGTGGAGCATCGGTTGGGAGTCATTTTGTGAGCAAAACGGCGGCGTGGCCATGTCGTTCTTCACACCGTGTAGGCTGGTCTTCTAATCTTGGACGTTGTGTAAAAGGTTACGGTCTGTGTCTATACTTAGTCTCACAAAAGTTTGGGACGACACAAGCCGTGTTGGTCCCTGCGGCTCGTGCCAAGAGGTTGTGGTACGTCCGTGCTGGAGGGTACGGCCCGTACCGGGTGGCTTCTAGCATAGTTGTGTCACCCAACTGGTGCAAGCTATTGTCGGCCGGCAGGTTTGTGCCTTCCAGGTGGTGCCGGTTGATGCCGTCGTTCCGTCTAGAGAATGTTGAACTTTGACTCCGCCTTTTCCAGGCTCAATTCCAACTATTACCACGTTTTTGGGTTCATGGCCTTCTGCCTACTACAATTCTTGTGAATAGCCTTCATTTACGACCATTCTTGCGAATGACCTTCATATATCTACTACCATTGTTGCGAATGGCCTTCTACAAACTATGCCAAAATCCTCACGAACAACCTACTAGTAAGCTCACAAAAGAAGATCTAGGTGCTCGTGAGGACACAGTATCCATTAGATCCAATTAATTCTACAAAACTCAGGATTTAGATAAGAAAACCAACAATGGTCATCTAAACCATTTGTAATGTAAATCTAACTAAAACTTACAATCAACCAAACAAAACATAATAACAAACGTCTCAAATGCATTGATTAAAGCATGCATAAAGTTGCAGATCACTTCTATAACGGAACTAATGGAATTACTTCTGTAATTTTCGCTTCTGCAATTTGGAGCCGTCAAGTTTCTCGTTGGTTGCATATGCACACTTGAATCATCCATGGAACTCTTGACTTCAGCAAGCAACTGTGGTGCTGGACAAATAGCCCCATAAAGTGTATATGAGGAAAATCTTTGAAATACGGAACAACAAACAAGTCATTCACCATAAAACAGAAGTGAGAAGCTTTACATTCACGAAACAAACATTTTACTCAATACTTTGCACGGTACACTTCAAAAAGTTGCACAGAAGAAATAAAAATGCTCAGGAGTATGCTGAAAATAAAGAATTCGTAGTTATTAATATGTCAGAAAAATTTTTATATCACAAGTGAAGAAAGACTCCTTCATCTTGTACATGTGTACATTATTTCACTAGTTTGTCGTCAGAGCAAAAGAATACCTAAGTATATGAGATTGGGGGCGGACAAAATAGTATTTATAGGCCAAAATTATGGTATCCACTAGATAGTAGCTAGTGATAAGTCGGGATCATCCACGATCAAAAGAAGGCTTTATCAAATGTTGAACGTAGTAAAAAACACAGGGGTGATTTTTGAAAACACTGCGACTACTTTAATCAAATAGATTAACAAACAATTAGAAGACACGATGTAAATACGATCACAACTAGCACCAAAGATGTAACTAAGATTATAACGAGTCCTAGGCACAATTTGTTTACATTTCTAGTTATCCTTTGACCATCGACTAATTATCCTATTTTTATGCATTAACAAGATATTGTGGAAAAATTATCGACAACTTTCAAGTGAAGATATTCCTCCCCTCTCCTTGGTTATAGTTAGAATGGGCGATCGGTGCCACACAATAACCCTTACCCTCGGGTCACTCTAGACGATCGGGTCATAGAATTTCTTGGGGGTAGCAATAAACATAGAGATCCAATACAACTAACACAATTCTCAACAAGCGAGAAGCATCAAGGTAGCACAATTGTGTTTCCTAATGACGACTAAGAGCATCGGCCTTCATGCTAGGCGTCATTATTGTACTACTTTGATAATTAGGCAAACCCACTCAATTTATCCTAAATCTAAGAAATTTCATCAATAAATAATCAAAATTATTTGTCACACCCAATTCATCTAACATTAACCAGTGACAATCACATCGATAAAAAGACAAAGTCTTCCGGGTTTGACCGAAAATCTAACAAACAATCAATTTATAATCATCAACCAGTTGATCATCTTAGTCCAAATCATGCATTAATAACACAAAAAACATAAAATATAATTGATAATTACAGTACAAAATAGGATAAATCACATCTCACAAGTTTAGATTAACTAAACTCATAACAAAGGATTGAAATCCCATGGTAAACAAGGAATAAATGCAAGTTAGGGTTTTGTGAGAAGAAAAGTCAGAGTTATGGATAAGGATGCGATAAAAGGCTATTTATAATCTACGTGGTCATGAATTTGCCAAAAAAGTCAAAAGTGTAGTAGAGACATGTGTACCATGGGCAAAACGCGCGAGCCACATGCGGCCAAGGGGGTTTGGCGAAGAGAGATGCGTGCCATGCACCTAGCCGTGTGGACCTCGCATTTTCTATCCATGGGTTGTTTTCCTTCTTTTGGGTGTGTGGGTCATTCGGCTAGGTGCGTGGCCTGCATGCCTGGTTGGTTACACCCGGTCGGTCGGCTGACCGGTCTTCGCGTTGGTCAGCTGATCTTCGTTCTTCAAATCCGGGTCTTTTCTTCTACCAAACCACATATTGGCCTTCAATTCTAACCTCTTCTCGTGAATCTCCATTTTTTTATTTTTAATTCATTAGCATGATCACAAAGGACATTTCGAAAACCACTTAAACTAAAGTTTTAAGATAGAAATCCTAAATCATCATTCTAACCTTCATATCAACAAAAATCCACTAAACTTGCATAAAACCCCTAATCTATTACAAATATGAGTTTCAGATGTGCTAAAAGAGAGTATAAAGTGAGCACATCAAATCCCCCCACACTTAAATTTTTACTCATCCTTAAGTGAACAATCAAGGTCTTAGGTGGTTTTTCTAATCTACTATCCCCAAAGCACATTTGAATTCTCTTAAGTGTGGGGGACTTAATCTTCCCAAGAGTTCACCAAAGGGGCAAAGAGAAACTTTTAGTTTCTCTCATTTTACCTAGGAGCCTTCTCGGACTTTCATCCTAGCCTCTGATTTCTTTTGACATTATCTTTTACCTCAATATTAGGCCTATCATTTTTATAGATCCCTCTTTCAAGTTTTCGACCTATCCACACCCCTCCCCAATTTTGCCTAAATTGCCCTCTCGGGTTTTCCACTTAGCGGGATTATTTTTATTCTTTCTTTTCATTTTCCCAATTTTTTGATTAAAAATGCTTTCAAAAGAGCTAATTGATACAACTAAATTAAAATAATAATCATAAGTATCATCTTACCCTCCCCCTTCACCCCACACTTAAAGCTTGTATTGTCCTCAATGAAAATAAACATTCTAAAACACATGGTAAGGAGAGAAAATGAGAGAATATTCATGATGAGTAACGAACACCAAAAACCCGCTTAGTAGCACAACTATAAGATCTAATGGAAAAATTACCACAACCAAAATACACTTTGCCCACAACCTCTATCATAAACAACAATAACAACCACTATCATTCACAACAAATCGAATAGAGCATTGAAATCACAATGGAGGGGAGAGATACCTCTTTAGTTCCAAATTGTGTGCTTCGAGTGGGTCGTGGGTGAATAGGTTCGGGTTGTATTTAGGGTGGTAGGGAAGGAGTTTTGTAGTTTAGAGATGGGGGAATGTATGAGCATCGTGGACTCTGCACGTCTACATTGTCCGTGAGTTGAACTTCTCCTACCCCAATTGCTCGCTTTTTATTCGCTCTTTTTTTCTTCAAAACCAAATTCTTCATGCAAAAAATATGCAATCCAAGAGTAGTAGTGTTTCAAGAAAAAAAATGAAGAGAAGAAAAATTAACCATATTTAAATTTGTTAATACCAAAATTTGTAGTATGTTTGCTGATGATCCACATTAGCCCAATATGCACCTGAACCTATAGGACAAGCAGAAAGAGGTCAGGAAGACAGGCCTAGGCCCATGCCTTCTTCGATGCTCCGGCTAGCCATTGTCCCCATGTAGAAGCGTATCTAAGTGAATAGTAAACTGACAAAAAATCTTACCTTGTTTCACACACTTTTCCTTGTTATACGTGGTTTGGTGGCTGATGGGACTGGAGCTGTCTCATCAGCACCTGTCAAGCTCCTTCCTGTCTACCTCCACGCCTAGGTAGTGTCCCTGGGCAAGTAGGCTTCACCTTTTGCCCTCTTCTCCTTATTGGGCCATCAGGCCCTACATTATCAAGTCCCCCCGCCCAATGGCCTGATTGGGTAAGTTAACCTGCAAGCTAATGGCTGAGATGGAGCCCAAGTTTTCCCACCATTAACTCAGAACTGCTCGGGAGCAGGTAGCATCCCTGGGAGCTACTTCCAGCCTTTCCGAGGCATATGGAGGTTTTTTTTAGTTTTTGAAACCATCCACTAACGCACGATCTCCTTTTCATTAATGCACCCTTTAGCGGTTACGCTACCTGTCCGGATGGTTGCCACGCGTTCCTTTCTGGCATTTTCTGCATGCTGGCTGCGTAATTTTCGCTCTCTTCCAAGGCGGTTATCATTATTTTTTGTCGCCCTGTCATTCGAGGAAATTAACTGCCCTTATCTGCTTTATCTTCCTTTCATCTTTTCACCCATCCGTATACCTTATCGTTTTCTTTTTGTTGCTTTCCCTCTCCGCGATTCCGTCTGTGTATTTTTGCTCAAGTTTCTAGTTCTTATGCAACTTTTGACCTTCTCCCAGGTACCCTTTCTGCTTTTCCCTCTGTTCCTTCTTTCCGTCATTTAATTTTTTTACCATGGTTTCCACCGTCGGTTCTCCCAAGGCAGACTTATATTGCGACACAACTAATCATAGATGTTGGGCGGCCCTTCATGTCATTGAGGCCTTCTAAAACTTTCAAAAGACCACTTTTAATGACATCCATGACCATATTCTACTTTCTGGATTCAGCCAGACAGTACTAGACGCGCCCTCGGCCATGGTCGTTATCTATCTTGAGACTATTGAGCAGTGTTGCCTCCGGTTTCCTCTTTCCACCTTTTTAATCCATTTTGGCCTTCTATGAGCTAGGCTTAACTAATCTTCCCCCGAATTCCATTCGGGTCATCTTAGGTTTTGAGGTCTTATGTCGTCTCCTTCGTATTCAACCCTCTGTCACACTAATCTGTGTTTTCTGTCACTCCTCCAGGATGCCCCCGTACTGGACTTTTCTAAAGTTCCACCAGGATAGGGTTAAATTGCTGACTGATCTCCCCGCAAGCGTTGCGTGTAAGAGACGGTTCATTTTTGTGAACGGGGACCTCGTCCTGGGCCCTGGTGAGGGCGAGAGGGTCATTTATCCCTCCGGCAATCATTCATCTTCCGTCTTGAGGTTGTGAGTATCAGGTGGGACCACTTCCTTCTTTATTCCACCCTCCTTCAGTATTTCCCTGGCGACATTTCTCCCAATGATGGTCCCACCAATCTGAGCGGTATTCATTGTATCTTCTTCACTATTTTAGTTAGGTTATTAACTCTGCCTGCTTATTCGTATTATCCCTTTATTTTTCTTCAGGGTACCTATTGATCGTTCTTTTTTTTTGAAGAAATGTATGTGGCTATTTTCCTAGTAGATCTGTCAAGGCTTCCTCGTCGGGCTGGAAGCAACCGCCCGACCTCCCACACCGACGACGCTGCTGGCGTCATTGACCAACAGCTTGAGGAAATTAGTGTCTCAGATACTGAAGTTAGTGAGGACGAGCATGCCCTAAAGGAGGCTCGTCGCAGGCTCCGGAGGAGGGGGAAGAGAGTGGAGCAAGTACCAACCTGCCTCCCTGGGCCATTATCTAGGAAGAGGTGCCTGAGATGCCAACCCCCAACCAGCAGGGTCTTGCTTTGGCAACCCAACCTGTTTCAACGATTCCTTTTTCGCCTCCTTTTGCGCACGAATCTTCCTCCAGGGATCTACACCGGGTTCCTTGCGCAGTGCCTTAGCTAGGACGGAGCTTGTTTCCCAGGCCATGTCGATTCCTCACTTTAATGCCTGGCTGCGTGAGCGCTCCCTCAATGTCGCCCACACCAATTCTTTGGCTGACCGGTCAGCTAAGACCGTTCTGGAGGTTTATTTCTTCTCCTTGTTTACTTTTCCTCCTTTACATGTTTTTTCCGGCGCTTACTCATTTTTCTTTTCTTTTCCTAGCATCTCTTCTCCGATAGGGCCATGCAGGAGGAACTTGACAGCTTGCGAGCGGAAAACGCCGAGTAGAAACACAGTGTGTCCTCTCTTCATGCTCAAGCTCATCGAGCCACGAAAGTGGAGAAAGATATGAAGCTAGAAAAGGGGGTCACCTGCTCTCTGCAGAGCTTCCTGACCCATGCCGAGGCCAGGATTTCCGACCTGAAAGTCTTCCAGGATTGGACCTTCACCCAGGGCTTCCCGAGCCTTTATTCCTGTGTGATTCAGAGCAATTAGGCATCCAAGTTGTTGAGTGCGCGCTGTTGAGAGCCATTGACATCTACTCTCGCACCGAAGATGAAGATCAGCTGTGGGTTAGCCTTGGTGATACTTTTATTCCTTTCAGTGAATACATCTTCACTGAATACTTCTCGAAACTACACCTGGGAATGTCATTGGTCGAGCTGGACAACTGGACCCCCCAACGGCATCCCCCCTGAGGCTGATGCACATTCCACTAGCGTTACTCAACAGCTCGCCAAAGACATGGTTGTTCCTGTGGAAGAATTTTCTCAAGCTGCTGGCATCTGTAAGAAGGGCGGTGAAGCTGAGGAGGTTAACGCCACAATTGTTGTAGAGGCTGAGAAGGAAGATGTTGCGGCATAACCTTGAAAAACTTTTGTTCTTTTTTTTAATTTTGACTTGTATGTTCCCATGTTTAGGGATGAAACAATATTTGTTGTGCTGCTTGTCATTTTTAGAAAGCATTGAATGGTTATTTTCTTCTTTGATTTGGCCAGCAGATGCGCTAGTCATTTAAGACATATTTTTGGTCTGAACTCCAATTGTTGTTCTCTCCTTTTCTCTCTTTTTGAACTCATCCTGCAGTTGTGCTACCTGTTAAGGTCAACATCAGCTTTAACTTGCGTCTGGTTCACTTAACTTTGGCATCGATTGTTGTCGGAGTTTTGTGACCCTTGCCTTGTATAACTTGGCCTACCTTTTTGCTGGATGTTGGGGCCAGCATCTAGACTTTACCCTAGGCTCTGGCTTATGCTTCTCTGGCTGTGGCCGGATATTCTTTTTCCTTAGTCCCTTTGAGATTCGTCCTGCACTTTGCGCTGGCTGTTGGGTCCAGCGCGACAACTTTAGCCTGAAATAGGCCTTTATCCGGCGCTGACTATGGTCGGGGATTCATTGTCCTTATCCCCTTTGATATTTGGCCTGCACTTTTCACTCGTTGTTGGGGCCAGCACGACAACTTTAGCTTGAATTAGGTCTTTCTCCGACGCTGGCTATGGCCAAAGATTCATTTTCCTTAGCCCCTTTGATATTCGATATGCACTTTGCGCTGGTTATTGGGGCCTGCGCGGCAACTTTAGCCTGAATCGTTCTTTTCTCTGACGTTGTCTGTGGCCAAAAATTCATTTTCCTTAGCCCCTTTGATATTTGGCCTGCACTTTGCGTTGGCTATTGGGGCTAGCGCGACAACTTTTGCCTGAATTGGGTCTTTCTCCGGTTCTGGCTGTGGCCAGAAATTCATTTTCCTTTTTGCACTTGTCACAAACAATATACAAAAGGGGAACATGGACGCAGATCGGGATTTCCTCAGGATCATACCCCTTTCGTAGGCTTTCAACATATTTGATCCTTTCGGGAACCCCGTCTCGCCTGCCCATCCTATTAAACAGCCCCAAAATCAATTGTCATGTATGCATAAATTTACAATTATTTAAGCGAAGTACCTTCTCAGGTTATCTATATTCCCAGTCTTGGGAATTCGTCTTACATCCATTGTTTCCATTTTGTAAGCTCATTTTCCCAAAACCTCAGTCACCTTGTACGGGCACTCCTATCCTGCGTTCAGTTTCTTTTGACCCTTGGCCCGGCTTGCTTCATTCTTCCTTAAGGCTAAGTCCCTCACTTTCAGAGATCTTACTCGCACCTTGTTATTGTAAAGTTGTTCCATCCAGGACTTGTACGCTGCTTCCTTCAGTGCGGCCTTCTCCCTGAACTCGTCTAGGGCATCTAAGTTTTCCCTAATAGCTTCTTCATTTTTTTCCTGGCTCATTGGTTCAACTATTCTCCTACTGGGAACTACTACTTCTGGGGGAATTATCGCCTCATTCCCGAAACACAGCTTGTATGGCGAATCTCCTATAGCAGCCCTTGGCGTAGTCTTGTATGCCATAGCACACTTATTAATTCTTCTTCCCATTGATTTTCCTTTGGCTTGTCCCAACCTCCTTTTCAGTCCCTAAACAATCATCCTGTTTGTCACCTCCGTTTTCCCATTTTCCCGCAGGTGAGCTACGTAGGTGAACTACTGCCTTATACTCAATTCTGTGCACCATGACTTGAAGGGATCATGGGCGAACAGTTTTCTATTGTCACTTACAATCACTTGCGGGATGCCGAAACTGCACACTATGTTTTTCCAATCAAAAATTGTGATTATTCTATTTGTTATGCTTTCTACAGCCTCCGCTTCCACCCATTTTGTGAAATAATCCACCGCTACAAGTAGAAACCTTTTTCTTCCTACAGTCTCCGGGAATGATCCTGCAATGTCAATTCCCCATTTTGCGAATGGAAAGGGTGATCTTATGTTGTTTATTCGCTCTACAGGGAGTCTCTGTACCTTTGCATGTTCCTGACACTTGTGACATTCTTTGGCAATTTTTCTGAATCAGCTCTCATGGTCGACCAATAATTTCCTGCCCTTACTTCCAGCAGCACCATTATCCTTGCCCCCTGGTGACTGCCGCAAGTACCTTCATGAATTTCCCTGAGGATTATCTCTGCCAGCTCTGGGCATGCACATCTGAGCCACGACTCGTTGTAACCCCTCTTGTACAACTGCCCGTTTCTGACAACGTACTGTAGCGCCTTTCTTTTATCGTCCTTGCCTCTTTTTCCTCGGCCGACAGTTCCTCACCCTCCAGGTAATTGCAAATGAGTGTCATCCAATCAGACGTTAATCCTTGTACCCCTGCTACTTGTATCGTGTCTGTTGACCTGCAAGCTAGCTCCTTAACTAGCACCGTTTTGGTTAAGTGTGCGTGAGTTGGGACCCCAGTAACATCGAATTCTTCAAACTTAGTAGCTAAGCTTCTGACTTTGTCCCTGTATTTCATCATTTCTGGCTCTTTGGCAGCGTATTGGTCGTTATACTGGTTGGCCACCAACATCGAGTCTCCGTAGGCCTGCAGCTTCTTTTCTCCCAGCTTCTTGGTTATCTCCATGCCTGCAATTAATGCCACATATTGAACTTCATTATTTGAGGCTGGGAACTTGAAGCGTAGGGCATAGGTTAACTCTACTCCTTCCGGGTCTGATATTACCTGGCCCGCGCCTTCTGCCTCCACTCCCCAGGCTCCATCCACATACAATTTCATATGTTTGCACCCACTTTATCATCCCAGCTTGCAGGCTGGGACCCATCTTCTACCACAGCTCCCTTCATTTTTTTTCTCATTTGGTATCTCTGCTAGAAAATTTGTCATCACCTGCCCCTTAATTACCCTTCTCGGAGCATATTTGAATGCATGCTTCCCCAGCTCAACCGCCCACTTCATCAATCTCCCCAAGTTTTTCAGCTTGGTAAGTATTGCTTTAAGTGGCTACCATCACAGGGTGTGCCTGAAAATACTGTCTTAACCTTTTTGCTGCATGAACCAGGGCCAGCGCCAGCTTCTCCTGGTTTGTGTATCTCCGCTCTGGGCTCTACAGGGCCCGGCTAACAAAGTACACCGGTCGCTGGACTTTGTTTTCTTCCTTAACTAGCGCCCCACTTACAACCTTCCATGTACAAGTATAGAGTTTCTCCCTTCCTTGGGCTGGTTAAAGTGGGAAGATCTTTCAGGTAGGTTTTCAGCTCCTCAAATGCCTTCTTCTGTAATTCTTCCCATTATACCATTCCCTTTTTGTCTACGCATCCTTTCAGTGTTTTGAAAAATGGCAGCGCCTTTTCAGCTGCTCGTGACATGAAATAATTCATAGTCGCCAGTTTCCCATTCAGGCTCTACACCTCCTTCACCGTGCCTGATGATTTCATTTCTAAAATCGCCTTTATCTTTTTAGGGTTCACGTGCAGACTCTTGTTCGACACCATTTGCCCCAAGAATTTCCCTGCCCCTACTCCAAATTGGCATTTGGCTGGATTCAGCTTCATCTCGGTCTCCCTGAATTGCTCTAAGGTCTCCCTGACGTCCTCTACAAAAGTCTAGTACTGACTGCTTTTTATCACCATGCCATCCATGTACACCTCCAGGTTTCTCCCAATCTTTTCTGGAAAACTTTATCCACGACCCTTTGATATGTTGCTCTAGCGTTTCTCAAGCCAAAAGGCATCATCTGGTAACCGAAAGCCCCCTTCTCTGTGATGAACGCATTTTTATCCGCATCACTTTCTAGCATGGGGATCTGATGAAGCCCCTTATACGCATCGAGAAAACATTTATTTGGGTAGTTGTTGAGAGCATCTGCCTTCAATCGATGACCGGTAGCGGGTAGAAGTCCTTGGGGCAAGCCTTGTTCAGGTCCGTATAGTCTACACACATCCTCCAGCTACCTTCGATCTTATTCACCAGCACTGGGTTAGCCAACCAGGTTGGGTAAGGGATTTCTTTTAGGATCCCTGCTGCGACTAGTTGGCACACCTCCTTGTTGACTGCTTCATTTCTTTCCATGCATAACATCCTTCGATTTTGCTGGACTGACCTGTGAGAGGGGTCTACCTTTAGCTCATAACAACCGACATCCTTTGACACCCACTTCATATCTTCTGGCTTCTGGGAGAAGGCTCGTCCTTTCTTCTTAAGGACCTTTATCGGTTCGCTTTTCACCTGAGCCGGGAGATTGATTCCTACCTGCACCGACTAGCTTTTATTCAACCTCACTATTTCTACTTCTGCGCCAAGCTTTGATGGGTCATTTCCATCCGTGAGTAACTAAAAATGTTTTGCGTTATTGACCAGTGTCTCATAGCTTCCGCCTTCATCTTCTCATTTCCTCTTGCTGAGTGTGATCATGTGGCACTCTCTGGATCTCTGTTGGTCTCCCTTTACTGAGTTTATCCCTCTTTTGGTCGGGAATTTCAACAACAGGTGCAGGGTGGACACTATGCCTTTGAGCAAGATAGCGTCGGCCTGCCCAGTATCAGGTTGTAAGGGCCATGTGCCTTTACAACTATAAATTCCATGTCCACTGTTTTACTTTTCTCTCTGTTGGGGCTCCTTACCTTTCCCCGAATGTCCTGCTGCCAGCGGAATCCTCCATACTTGCTCTTGTTCTGGTAGGTGGCCCTGTTGTAATCCTTCACACTTTTTCCAAATGTCCTAGCTCCCCGTTTTGCACCACATCCTCAATATTGTGCTTCAGGTGAATATAGTCATTTGTATCATGGCCATGGTTATCATGGTACTCACAAAATTGGGACTTATTCCTCTTTCCCGCTAGCATCTTCGTCGTGGGTGGCACGTCTAGGATGCCATTTCCTGCACACAGAGAGAAAATATCCTTGGGTGTTTTAATCAGCGGGGTGAAAATCCTTTCTGATTTGTTGAACCTGTCGGGCATCTGCCTGCTGCCTGTTCGATCAACCACACTTTCTCCTTCTTTCCTTCTGAGTTGTCCTTGTCGGCATGCGCTGACTGTGACCTTCCATTGCTTATTTCCTCCTCTTGTTAGCCAGGTCCGCCCTATGGAAATTTCCAAGTCTCCTCATCAATTATTGAAGTCCCGCAGCAACAACTCATGACTGAGACCGTTCACAAATGTATCAATGAGGAACTGGCTGCTCCTCTTCTCCACCTAATTTTCTTTATCGTTAAATCTCTCCCAGTACGATGATAGTGTCTCCACCAGTTTCTGTCTGATGGCAAGCAGCTCTGATCTTGTCTTCTGAAACTTTTTTCTTTGCATGAAATGGGTCAAAAACTTTTCCTCTAGCTGGTTAAAGGTGTCTATCATCCCGTCTTCCAGGTTCCTGAATCATACCCTGGCTGCAATTGTCAAGTTGGTTGCGAACACTTTGCACCATATGGCTTATGGTATCGCAAAAGTGGCCATGTTGGTACAAGAGGTTTGAAAATGGTCCTCCAGATCTTCCTTGCCATTGCACTGACCCAGGTTCATCGGTATTTTCAACTTTGGATCCACCATGGCGTGACGGAGAGTTTTGGTATGTTGGGTGATATCATTATTGCCGAACCCAATGCCTACATTGCATTTGCGGGCAAACGAGTAATTGAACAAACATTGAATCAAACAGTCCCCGAAGGTTCGCAAACAGC
>JAULKM010123995.1:0-20473 GCA_032355605.1 Rubia tinctorum | reverse complement strand
AAAAAAAACCCTTCGCCCCCCCCCCCCCCCTCCGCGATAACTATCGATGCCACCACTTCCCACCGCCCAACACTCTCACCTCGCTACAAATCCTTCCTTCCCTGTCGCCTCTCTCACCTGTGAGTATCAACCATTGCGAGAGAACCACAAATGTCTTGAGAGAACCATGGTCATCACGAGAGACGGCGTCGGTAACTTGGTGCTAGGGTACCTGAGAGAGACAAGAGGAGTTTGTTTCTTGCGAGCGAAGGCAGTTGCATCAAGAGAGATTGGCGGTAGTTCTCTCACGAGTGGTCAAGGTGTGGTTTCATCACGAGCGGAACGCTTCGTCGCGAGGGATGCTAGAAAGTTGGGGTTCACGAGTGGTGGCCTATGGCATTCTTCAAGAGAGGTCAAGAATTTTAATTGCGCTCATATTCATTGCTGTAGAAATTAGGTTCAATATTTCCCCAGGCAAAAGACTAGCCAAATAGGGCTCACAAGCTCCAAGGAGGGTTTCATCGGAAAATTAGGTGATGGCGTTAGACGAAGTTGGCAAGGGAGGAGGGTGAAGAGAGGGTTTTGGGGGAGGTCTTGGAGAATTCGGCTGACATGTGGGTGGGTTTCCTGATAGGGATTCTGGGGGGTCCGACAAGCAAAAAAACTGGGGCTACCAATTGATGGTCGGAAAAGGCTACAAGGGTGAATTAGAAACTAATTGAATTTAAATTTCAAATAATATTAAATACACAAAATATTTAATTAAATATAAATCTAAGGTTTGAGGTAATAAAAAACATGACGTGAAATAGCCGTTCACATTTTGTGATAGACGAATCGATAGGTCTTGCTCATTATAAAAGGGATAAAGGGAGTATGTTTTTTCCTCTCTTTTTTTCAAGAAAGAAAATACAAGGTACATTGTTTTATTTTGGGTGTTGCTAAATCAACCCCTATATTTTACTAGATTACGCCATAATACGTATATACATGTATAATACTAATTTTAACTTTTAAAAATAAAATAAAATAAAATAAAAAATAAACTCCCTTTCCCCAGTCGCGCCATCACTGCCACAACTACTCCCTGGGAAATCCAAAATCCGCCAGTAATTAAACAAACCTCACCCATCACCTTCTCCTATCACCACCTTCCCACCGCAAATGTTCGAAACCCAGCCTGTCACGGTCTGAAAACTAATCCCCACCAACCACCACCCCAGCCGCTCCCCCATCCAAACCCTGCTCGCTCGCTCATTTTTCCGGCGATGAATAAACCTCTCAACCAGATCCCTCCGAAACAAGATCTCCCATTGCGCCAGAAAACCCAGGTCCCTCGTCAATGGTTCTCGGTGGTGGAAACAATAAGGGGGCGCTGATTTCGATTGGAAATGAGAACGGGGTACCATGCATCGATTGGAAACGAGGAAAGAGAATTAGTCTGGGCGTGAGAAATGAGAGCCGGAGACGAATGTGCATTGGGCTGGAAAAGAGAGTCGTAGGAGAAGGAAAAGGGAGAACTAGGAAAAGAGAGTCGGGTTGGGGCTGGGAAAGGAGAGCCACGGCGGAGCCGACGATGAGAAGTAGGGAGAGGTGGCGACGAGAAGTGGGTCGGATTGGGTAGGCGAGAATGGGGCGACGAGAACTGGATCTGGTGGGGATGGCGGGCACAGGGATAGTGAGGAGGAGATCTGAAACGATAATGGTCAGGGATGGCGTGCCTCACCGGAGAAGACGCCGGGGGAACCCCTACGGCCGGCGACCTCCGCCGCCGGCGAACACCTCCAGTGTTAGCAAACACATCCATCGCTAGCGGTGAACACCTCCTTCCGCCCTGTTTTACATTAATTAATATATTTTAAATTAATTATTAATTATTAGATTTTAAATTAATTCTTAATTGATTACACCTAAAACTGTGTGAGAATTTGTTTTATGTTTTTCAATTGGACTCTTAGGTGATTCCGCCATGGGACGTTTAGGGGGGAAAAGGAAACAATCATAGAGGGTAGCGAATAGGGAGAAAAAGTAGCAGAGAAAAAGAGTGTTTAAAAAAATGGAGCAGTTAATGGAGATTTCGGAAGTGGATCAGGAAAATGGTGAAATTCAAGGGAATCAAATTGGGGTTCTGGAAACACCAACAAATCTGGAGGGGAGTATTAGTAGATCTGGGAAAGAGGTCCGATTAGAGTCAAGGGTGGAAATCAATACCAATCAGAAGGAGAATGAATCAAGGAGATGGTGACCAAAAACAGGAAGTTGAGTTGGGCAGAGTAATCAGAAGAAGAATCAAATCCAAAAGCATGGAATGAGCTCTTCGATGAACCCGAGGAGGAGGTGAAATTCTTTGAACCCACTGATATTGATGGTATGAAAATGGGGAAAATATTTGTTAAGGTTGTAGTAGAAAGTTCAAAAAAATGGGAATCAACTGTGATCTGTAGATTTATGGGGAGTTTTCCACCATTCAAAGTAGTGGAAGGTTACTTTGGTAGATTGTGGGGTACCGAAATTCAGAGAATACGGAGAATTCATAATGATATTTTTATGGTTAGATTAAAATCATAGGAGCAGAGAGATATAGTGATAGAAAAGAGAATGGTTATGTTTGATAGGAACCCGGTTTTAATCACTGAATGGACTCTAGAAAATTGAATTAGTGAACCTTATGACTATTCCTGTTTGGGTAACACTATCTGGATTGCCTGTAGTTTATAGGAAATCATCTATTCTTGCAAAATAGTGTCATTTTTGGGTTTGCCTTTGAGGCTTGATAAAGCAACAAAGGATCTGGAGAGGCTGAACTATGTCAGAATACAAGTATAAGTCAAAATTGGAAGCGATGTACCTAAACACATTGCTTACATTGATGAGAAAAAAATGTGATTCAGAAATAGTTGGTGGAATTTGAATGGATCCCTACTTGTTGTGATAAATGTAATTTGTTGGGACACACAACAGAGAATTGCAGATAAGCAGAGAAGTTGGATGCTATGAAAAGCAAGACCAAAACTCAGGTGTACATACCCAAAGCAGTGGTTAAGGGGAATCAAGGAGAAGTAAAAAGATTGGGGAGAATGGTAAACAACAAAGGAGGTGTTATGGAAGAAGGGATTAAAGAATTTGATTCAGATGGTTACACTAAAGTAAGAAATAAGAAGGGAAAGGAGGTTGAGCTGAATGCAAAAGGGAAACAATCTCCGGGAGTCAGGATACAAAGTGAAGGTAGTTCAAGGTATGTTCAGTTGAATGATCCTCCTAATTATGATGAATGATTTTATAATGTGGAATGTGAGGGGCGTAAATAACAAGGAAAAACAAAAAAAAGGTAGGGATTTTGTTTTTAAAAATAAGATGAGTTTTTTCAGCTTTCTAGAAACAAAGGTGCAAGTTAAAAAAGAAAAAGAGTATTGGGAGTGTTTTGGAGATGGATGGGAGTTCATCTCCAATGGGAAAATTATAAAAGGGGGAAGGATATGGGTTGTTTGGAGGTCTAATAGGGTAAATGTTGGAGAAGTAATGAAGCATGCCCAGGGGATTGATCTGAAAATTGAGGGGATAAATTCTAACTTCTACATTACATTAGTATATGGCCTGAATAATGAGTAAATGAGATTTGAGTTATGGAGTTTCCTGGATAGTCTAGACCATGAGGATTATTCATGGATAGTAATTGGGGACTTTAATGCCCCATTAACAGTGGAAGATAGAATTGGGGGCATGTTGTATTATGGGTGGCAAATGGGTGGTTGGGTCGTATACGAGTCGGGTAATATGAGTCATAAAAAATATGGGTATGACCTATTTTAACCCCATTTTATGACGTTTCAAAATGGGTTGGGGCTAAAATGGGTTGGTACAAACCCACTCAACCCACGGGTTAAAAATCACTTAACTAATGAGTTTAAAATGGGTAAACCCGCGGGTTTCAACCCATTTGTTGACCCATATGGGTATAGATAACTCCTTCCATTTTGTGTGGCACTTCTACATGGATTCGTTGCCCACAGTTGGAGAACTTATGGCATAGAGCTATGACAATCCCGCTTGAGGGGTGGCGTTTTTGCACCACGGTTGCATTTCTGCATGGATGCCATATGCGGTGTTGAAGACGGAACCAGCAACCACCTTTTCTTTAATGGTTCATATTCCGTGAAGGTCTGGGAAACCATCGGCTTTATGGAAATTATTGAAGCCTGCTCTAGAAGTCGAGGGAAAAAATGATTCGGAAACTTTTTTTAATGGATAACAAAGTGGAACTGAAGGAGCTGATTATAGTGATTGAAGGAATAAGCATATATTTGAACTGGAGCATTTGGAAGCAACTCTACTTACGGGTGCAAAGCCAGCTAATGCAATTTCCTGATGCAAATAAACTGGGAAATAGGAAAATATAGAATGGAAAAATGGGTCATTGAAAAAGTAGGAAATGGGCAAACCCGTGGGTCTAATCCGCGGGTATGACCATTTTATGGACCCGCAATTAACCCGCAAACGTAACTCATTCAACCTATATTTTTTAATTACGCATTTCACCTGTTACCCAATTGACTCATTACCCACTTTACCCATACCCACTTGGATTTAAATATGAACAACCCGTTTGACCCGTGGGTTACGGGTCATTATTGCCACCCCTATGCAGTATTGGTGACAGAAACTGAGAGTTTTCAGGATGCAGTTACAAGATCAGGACTCATGGAGTTGAAAACTATGAGTCCAAATTTCACTTGGGATAATAGGAGAATAACTAGTGAAAGAGTAATGAGCATAATTGACAGGGCAATGGGGAATCAAAAATGGATCCAAAATTTTAAGGATTCTATATGCTTAGTTATCCCAAATAGGATTTGGGATCATTTCCCTTTGAAGGTGAGAATGGCTAAAGGAGAAAAGATGATAAGGAAATAAGAAAGGGAAAGGTTATAGATGGTAGTTACCTTATAGATTTAGAATCATATTCCTGTCAGATTTTGGTGTGTTGTAGCCTTATATATTGTAACCCTCATTATTGTTGAGATGTGTCATTGATGTGATATCAATGCACCACCAATAAAGTTCGTCATATTTTATCAAAAGAAGAAGGGAAGTCCATTTAAATTCTTCAATATGTGGGTGCAATCAACTCAATTCAAAAGCATTGTCAGTGCAGTATGGAGGAAAGGAGACACACTTCAGGATTTGAAGCAGAATCTGAACAGGCTGAAGGATCCATTGTTAAAACTGAATAGATGTGAATTTTGAGATGTGGAGAAGAGGGCAGAAATGGCTAGACAGGAGTGGGATAGAGCCGCAAAGGAGTTGTATAAAAATCCTGAATCTGCATTAAAGCAAAATGAGGAATGGAAGAAGAGGAGATATGTTGAAGAAATGGAGAAGGCTGAGTTCAATTATGGTAAATAGAAAGCTAAATTTCAATGGAAAAAGGAGGGAGATAGGCCTACAAAAATCTTTTATGCAAAACTGAAAGAAAGGCAATACAGAAACCAGTTTTTGTGTCTCAAGAGTGGAAATCAAGTGATGGAGGGTAAACTACTGGTTGATCATCTTACTGAGTTCTTTAAGAAGCAATTGGGAGGATAGAGGATTATAAAAGATTTTCTGAACAAGGAAGTTGTGATGGAAGGGAAAGTGTTAAATCTGGAAAAACAAGTCAAACTGAACAGGAAAGTAAGTGGTGCTGAAATCTGTATGGCATTAAAAGGGATCAAACCATCAAAAAGTCCAGGTTATGATGGTTTCAGCAGCAAGTTCTATAAAGAGGCATGGGGGACAATTGGTGAATATTTCAATAAAGCAATCAAAATCTTTTTTTAAATTGAAGAATGGCCTATAAGACTGAGTAGAGCAGTGTTAGTTTTGATTCCAAAGGTCAGTAATCCAAAAACTGCATCAGACTTGATACCTATATCCTGTTGTTCTGTGGTTTATAAGGTAATAACTAAAATACTGTGTTCTAGGCTGAGTGAGATTTTACCTGATATTATTAGTTTAACTCAGGGAGCCTTTGTGAAGGGGAGACATTTAGGACACAATGTATTACTGGCACAGGAACTTGTTCATAAATATAAGTTGAAGGGAATGAAAAACAGTTGTGTAATCAAAGTAGATATAAGGAAGGCCTTTGACACTATAAATTGGCATTTTTTGTTTAATTGGCTGGATGAATTGAGACTGCCTGCTATATTTAGAATCTGGATTGAAAATTGTGTGAAATCCTCCAATTCTGTATGGAATATCTAACCAGATTGCTAGCTAAAAAATTTAAGGAGGGAAAGATTGGATATCATCAGAGATGTAAAAAGGGTAGGATTAACAGTTTATTGTTTGCTGATGATTTGCTGATATTCTGTGAAGCTAGTGAAAATTCTTTGAAGGGGGGTTAGAGAAGCATTAGAAGAGTTTCAGAACACAACTGGACTGGCTGTAAATGAACAGAAGTCTACCATTTATTTCTCTGCAATGAGTGAAATGGAGCAGGATATGCTGGCTAGTAATAATGAGTATCCAGAAATGGACTTTTCCCATGAAATACCCTTGTCAACCTGCAGGTGGGACAAAGAATCTTGTGCAATACTGTTTGATAAAATCAGAAGAAGGTTACACAGCTGGGACTCAAGAAAACTTAGCTATGCAGGAAGAGCACAACTTATATATTCTCTTTTATTGAATATTGCAGGTTTCTGGGCTGGGGTTTTCAAAATACTTGAGAATGTACATTAAGATATCACAAAAATATGCAGGAATTTTCTCTGGAACAAGAATCATAATGAGAGATATTTTGCACCAGCTTCTTGGGATGCAATGTGCAGAAACAAAAAGCTGGGAGGACTAGGATTCAGGGACTCATCAATTTGGAATCAAGCTTCTATGTGCAAAAACATCAGTGGAGTGTCCAGGAGAAACAGGATATTTTGTGGATAAAATGGGTGCAATCCTATCATTTGAAAGGCAAAAAGTTACAGGAGCATCAGTCACAGCCTGCTCACAGCAGGATATGGAAGTTTTTCATGAGTCTAAATGCTAGAATGAAGAATCAGTTGAGTAATTGTGTCACAAAAAGGGTACATTCAGCATATCAGCTGATTATATTTTTCTAAAAGGAGGTGGAGATGTGGATCCAATGGCAGCATTGATCTGGAATTCAAAAATATTGCCTTAGCACAGCTTCTTTTTGTGGATGTTACTCATCAAAAGCAAGCTTGCTACTGCGGAAAGATTGATGGAACTCAACATTGTGAAACATCAGCAAATGTGTAGTCCATGTGGGGAGACTCAAGAGACAGCAGTACACCTGTTTACACAATGCAAGTATTTGAAGCACATCCTAAATGAGATGAAGATTCCAATCAGTGCAGGATTAAAGGGATATGAGGAAGAAATTGAAGGTGATGCAGATGAAAAGGAGATGGAATAGACTGGGGGAATGGATCACAGTGCTTTACCACATATGGGAAGAGAGAAACCAGAGGATTTCCCAAGGTAAAAGCAGGAAAGTGGAGGAGTTGAAACAATGTATACAGGTTGATTTTTTCTAGCATGACTGGGGAAATTTTGTAACTAATTTTGGGTGCTGAACTTATGAAGGGTTAAGGTGATATAATTAAATGATGGATTGAGCTTATAAATCTTTGGGACCAGCTGTTCAGGGCTGATTTTAACCAAATTGGCCCAAAAAAAAAAGCATAAAAGGTCTTAATGCCTAACCGGAAATATAGTTATGCACATAATCTTTCTAAGTCCAAATTGGCACAGAGTGAGGGACTACAATGTGTTATGTTTTTTTTATTGTTTTGGATGAAAGTATTGGGAAAGACCGTTTTTCTATAAGCATATGGAAAGATGGATTTGAATTGAAATTATAGAAAGGTAAAAAGTTTTAGTTGCAATATTAAAAATTTATTATGCAACATTTAAGAGTGATAGGTTTATGACCGATTAATACAACCCAAAAATTTTATTTTAATTTCTTCAAATTTACAGTTTAAACCTTGGTCTTTTAAAAACTTATGAAAATACCGTCTTTTAAGAGACGGACTCTGGATAAAATGTTATAATTTTAATGTAAATAACTTATAAATATTATCGAGCCACTTGCGAGCCTATCAAATCTCCCCATCAAACAAAACTTCCCCATCGTTGTATATGATTGGCCAACATACGAAACATAGAAGCATGATTTTGTGTTTGGACATATTATTCTGCGCAACCTCTTCTTATTTTGGGAGAATATAGTACCTCTTGGCCACCCTCGTAATGGAAAAATCATTTTTCGTCTATACTTATTAATGCATATCTCTATAGAATAAGATGGCTTCACCTAGAGATGTAATATGTTTCAAATGATATATCAAGATGTAATATGTTTCACCTATGAAGTTGGTTGATTTATGAGATTAGAGGCTGTTTCATTTGTAAGAATATGCTTTTTACACCCCTTTGATCCAAATAAACATTGTAATGGTGCTTACACTTGTTGCATATCCCCTTTTGTGTAGTGTGCATTTGTAGGGTTAAAGCCATTACCCTTGTTGTACCTTGAAAATATCAATTTTAATTCTACCTTTTTCCCCTTCATTTTGCTGCTCAAATCACTAACTAACCCTTGTTGTTCTTGTGTATTTTGTTGGGCATGAAGGCAACTCATGGTGTGATCGGATGTGTTCCATCCTTGAATTTTCTTTTTGCGGTTGTAGTGGGTAATATTCCCTTGACTCAATCGTTTTTGTTCTGACATTGCTGCCTCCATATGTGGCAGCTAAGATGGTACCTGCTGGAGAATGTAGTCCTAAAGTCACAAGAATTGGACAGTGGAGATGGAGAAGATGGAGAGTGGAAGAGGGGAGGAAGGAGGATCAAGTTAAGGTCTTGATTTTATATTTCTTCGTAATTTTCTCACTTGCAACCCACTGTTTTATAGGCTGGTGGGGATTGAGGTAGGGAAAATTTGAAATTAAAATGTACAAATTTCCCTTATTTTATGGGCTTCTTATCCCATATGCAACGACGTTTTGAAGGAAAAATAAAGATTATTTTGGATGTTGGATTTTGCTTTATATTTATTCCTATCTAATGTACCAATCCGAAGATTAAACTCTATACTGTGAAATAAAGAGAAATTGAAAGAAATGTTATTGAGTAAACAACTAAAATAATCCTAACTTTAGGATGAAAGTTTTAATATAACCTTGCAATCTCATAAAGTGTCAATCTAAGAACCTTTGACTCTGCTGACTTTTTAGACAAATTTATGGTGGCTTCATTTTGAGGGAAAGACAATTTTGCCCTTGAATTTAAAAGAGAAAATGGTAAAAACCCTCATTTTCTATTTTTCTTTCTCTCCCCTCGTTTTCTTTTCCCCCCATTTTCTTTGTTTTCTTTCAGTCGTTCATTACGCTGTCCATCGTCTTCTCATCCACCAAATCGAGATGTAGTATGTGAAGAAGAAGACGATGAAATTGATGGAGTATGTTTTTGCTTTATGTTGACATCGTTCTTTTCTTCTTCTCAACCTCGCCAACGATAAAGTATGTGAAGAAGAAGACGATGAAATCACCGATGATGAAATTGTGATAGGCAAAAACCCTAGCTCGCAGACAAGATCATCGCCGTGTGGCGAGCTAGGTTTCAAAGGTGGTGGGGCTAGGGAAGAAGAAGGAAGCAGTGGGCTAGGGTTTCAAACAGAGAGGGCGGAAGGGAGATGGAAGAGGCAGGTGAGGGGAGAGGGTGGCAGAGGATAGGGTTTTCAACCATCGAGATGGTGACGACTAGGATTTCCGAGCAGCGAGGTGGGAGGAGGAGATGGGGAGGGCTGGAAGCTGGAGGCGGTGGCTGCTGATGAGAGGAGGTGGTGATGTGGTGGCAACGGGAGGGGTGATGATATGGTATTCCCGATCAAGTAAGTCAATGTTTTTCATTGTATATCGTCTTTCCCTGCAAAACATATCTCGAAAGTGACTCCGAGGAAAATACTCCAATGACCAAGTCAGTACTTTTCCTTCAGAGAATTAGAATTTCTCTGTTTAGTATCACTTACCTTCTTCAGTGTTGCTCTCATTGTATTTATAGGCATCTACAATCGTGGTTCCGCATTATTAGCACCTGAGATCGTGGGTTGCATCATGGTTCCTATAATTTCGATTTGTGGCTAAACCTTAAAATGTGGTTTCGCCTTTAACAGTTCGTGGTCACGTTTTTCAGACTAGACTCTACCTTTCTCGGTTCGTTATTCTTATTTATGTGTCATTCTTGGGCTGGGCTTAAAGAGCATCAGTTTTTAATTTGTTGATTGGTGATGTGATCTATGGGCTAGGTATACGCCAGATGTTGGTGGAGATTTTCGGCGGCAGAGTAAGTTTTCGGTGGGAGAGGAGGGGTGGTGGCAGAGGTTTCCGGCGGCGAAGCAGCAGCTGTGAAGAAGAAGAAGAAGATCAAGGGTATTTTAGGTATTAATTTTTTAAGCTTATTAGTCTAGCGTATTCCTTCATTTCATTTCTTATCCTTTTTGGAATTTCATGGGTTAACGATGGAATTAGGGAGTTTGGCTATATCGACACAATTTTTTCAAAGTTAAGATTAGATTGACACGTACACTAATTAGTTAGGGTTAAATTGACACTTTCTTAGATTGCAGGGTTATATTGACACTTTCAACCTAAAGATAGGGTTATAACTGTAAATAACCCAGTTTTATTTAAAGGACGATATAAAATAAACTGCTCCTCTATCTCAAGGGAATCTGCAGAAAAAGAAAGTTTAACTTTTACTTTCAATGACGTGAAATGTTTAAAATGCCACTGTTTTTTCAACTCATCAAATCCCTTCTTCCTTCCAATAACCCTGCCTCCACCTTCAAACCCATCTCTATTTCCGTCTGGTGATGTCGGAGCCTTCGCTGTTGGCAGCTCCCTAGCAGCACCATAACCCCCGCATAAGTACATCCGTGAGGAGGCGCTGCGGCACACCTTCGCCCACAACTTCTCCACGAAGTACATCCCTTTCACGTCGCTGCACCTCCATGGTGTCATACTCCATTAACAAGATAGTCTACCAAAGTTGCACCAACGACCTTTGCAACGTGTATCACTGGACGTGCTGAAGAAGTTTGACAACGAGTACTGGCGCAAGCCTTTTCAACTCCCGCATCAGAAAAATCATGTCACCGTACGACTTTGGCATTTTGGCCGAAGAAAAAGAACTCGAAGATGTTGAGCACAGCAGAACACGATGTAAGAGGTGACAGATTTGGAAGACAGCGTGAATCTAGAAGAAGACGTAGGCAGAGGCGAGGGGAGGGGAGGAGACAAAAGGACAGGTGACGGAGGTGAAAGGACCGGTGGGGGAGGCAAAATGAGGGGTGGGGTGGGGGAGGAAGCATTTAGGGTTGAAGAAGGTGGTTTGGATGGGTTGAGCCTATTAGGCAAAACTTTAAGTTTCCAAAGGTAATCATTTCTTTTAAAATGTTGAATTTTTATTTAAATGGAGAGTGTGCATATTTAATTGAGACATGCGCAAAAGAAAAGTGTAGAGACGGAGGGAGTATTGGAAGAAATCAACTGTGCTAACAATAATAATAATAATAATAAAACTCTATTAACAGTTGAAAAATAATAATTGGTATAAGGTATGTATACCAGGGATACAATAATTACTGTATCCCCAGCAATAAAGTAATAGTAAAATAGCAATTTTTTATTTTTTATGGAATAATTTTAGGAACGGATACTAATATTAATTTAACTTAAAACAATACACCCCAGGGATACAATGAAGCACCATCACCGTCCTCGGGGATACGGTATAATATACGAAAAAAATAAAGCTTTCGATTCTTATACTACATCCTTGGAATATCGTGAATGTGCCTCATAAATATGTCGAATGTGCATCATAAATATGTCGAATGTGCATTTTATTATTATTATTATCTATGCATTTAGCATTTAGCATTTTAACTTTTAACTTTTAACTTTTAACATTTAACATTTAACATTTAACATTTATACAGGCAAAGTACAAAAAATGCACAGACTCAAATAAGATGATCACACAAATTTTTTATATTTCTATACGATATATTCCAACATCGTCACTCGTCACTTAAAATTTCTACTCCTCAGTCCACGGTCCTCCCACGCGATTTGAACTTCCTAAATAAATGGCTACTTCTTTCTCCACCATCTTAACTTTCACGCCACCGCCTCCTTCACTCCCCCGCCCTCTACGTCCCAAGATTCCATCTTTGCTGCCTCTTCCCCAGAGCCCCATACCTAAACCCAGAAACATGTTAACCCTCACATCAGCGTCCGGCAGCGATCTGGGCATCGTGCAAAACGCAATCCAGTTGATCCGCTCATCGCCGCCGACATGGGAATCTGCTGTGTTCAGTAATTTGGTTATATTTGTTCTGGGAACTCCGGTTTTGATCTCCGGGTTATCTCTGCCTGGCATTGCGGCCGCGTTCTTGCTGGGGACCCTCACTTGGCGCTCATTTGGGCCTTCTGGGTTCCTTCTGGTGGCTGCCTATTTTGTGCTTGTGAGTTGAGTTGAAATCTAATCTTTGTTTGATTTTCGATCTTTTGTTTGAAAGAAATGAACTTGGTGGTTTAAATTATGGGTTTTTTCATTAGCATTTGTATCGGTTTGATGTTTGTGATAGTATTATGAATTGGTTGATGCCCCGGTTATTTTGTCACTGTTAGTCAAAATCTAATCTTTCTATATTTGAATAATCAGACTCTTGGTTGCTGGCATTGGTGAAGTTGATATATTAGAAATATAAGTTGAGCCCATGTGATTATCTTCCTCCCTTATTAATAATGGAATTTAGTATCAAATTAGCTAATTTTGACTAAATGAATTGAATCATCATGAAGAGTTTGGTGTATACGCTTGAGGGAAATGGATTTGGTAGTTAAATTTTAGTGTTTGTCATCAGCACAGGAATCGAGTTGTTGCTGCTGATATAGGAAATATGTATTTCCCGTGTCTGCTGATTCATGGTTGTTGCGATATCAGATATTCGCTAATGGCACTATTAATGCCTAATCAAATTAGTCAATGCTGGTTTTCTAGATTATATTGCCCATTTTAATTATGTATTCATACTACAGGGATGAGGGTTTATTGATTTGAGTTTGTCAGGGCACTGCAGCAACCAAGGTTAAAATGGCCCAGAAGGAGGCTCAGGGGGTTGCTGAGAAGAGGAAAGGAAGAAGAGGGCCTGGAAGTGTGATTGGTTCGAGTGCAGCGGGATGTGTTTGCGCTGTCTTATCAATATATGGTGTTGGAGGGAAGGCGTATTCTCCACTTTGGATTCTCGGATTTGTTGCTAGCTTCTGTACAAAGTTGAGTGACACTGTTTCCAGCGAGATCGGGAAAGCATATGGCAGAACAACGTTAGTACTGTTTGCCTTCCCTTTTATTTCAGTTTTTAATCTAAGATCCCAGGAATTGTTGAAAAGGATGTTTGCTTCTACTACTTTTAATGGCTTCCTTTGGCTAATTTGCTCAACGTCTAAAGAACACTCATTGAAGATTATAGGATCTTAAGATATTAGTACTGGCCGTGGATGGTAAAGAAAAATTAAAAGTCAGAAATTGAACAGGAGTGCTTTTGCTTAGGGTGTATCGTTTTGTCATGCTGAAGTGAGTTTCTTAATCTTAGAATGATAAGTCCGACTGTTGCAGGTATTTAGTCACTACATTTAAGGTAGTCCCTCGAGGAACAGAAGGTGCTGTGAGCCTTGAAGGAACTTTCGCTGGATTGCTTGCTTCAATCCTTCTCGCCTCAGTTGGCTGTCTGGTTCGAGAGGTGCGTATTATTAGGTTATTCTTCAAATTTCCCAAGCTTCTTCATTGTCGAGGCAACTGTTTGATATCACAGTTACATGGATTGCTATGGCATCCAATAACCAATGTCATTACATCTGTCGCCTTGGGGTAGTTTTCAAGGAAGGTAACTAATAGCCTCATGAAGTACAATTTTACTTGACAGATAAAAGTACCCGAGGCTGTTATATGCGTCGTGGCATCCCAACTCGCGAATCTCGGAGAGAGCTTTATCGGTGCTGAGTTCCAAGGGAAGGAGGGATATCGCTGGGTATGTCCTAATGTAATGAAGAGCATGCTCTAAGATGTGTATAGTCTATGCTAACCTCATTGCCTTGGCCTTTTTCACTCCTTGCAGCTAAATAACGACGTTGTTAATGTGATCAACATAACCATAGGCAGCATGTTGGCGGTCGTAATGCAGCAAATTGCTCTCCAGAAGATGCATCTATGATCAACATTGTTCATATCTAACATCAATAGGGGGCTTAGGTACGTTCCAAGCATCTCACGACCCTTCGCTTGCAAATATGGGACAGGAAAAGTTGCAAAATTGGAAGCCATTTAGTATCTGGGAAGCATTATTTACAGGTTTTAATGATTTACAATGGGAAATGCTTCATCTTCTCTCTGTGATCCCCAAGATATAGATGATTTAACTGATTTTAGGAAATTTGCCTTCTGTGTATGGAGTAACTAGTATGAATACTCTGCTGAAAGCCAGTTTTGGGCCAAATGCAATTTTAACCCAATCTCAAACCTGACACTAATTAGAACTGGAAAACCTATTTATAAGGTTAAACTTGACCAGCATGATTTCGGACCCAAATTCTGAATCAAGAACAACTTCCCACACCGGCCTAATACTTCCTCCGTTCCAGAGTGTAATCACTTTTCTTTCATTTTTTTTTCCAAGACCTGCTCTTTTCACTTTTCTATCAATTTTGAAAAGTTGGGTGACACATGCGAAAGAAAGCAAAGTTGGGTGAGAAGAAAAAATAGAAAGAAATAAGATTGAATTTCCGACTACGAAAGAGGACGGAAGAATATTGTAGGTTGCTGTAAAGGAAAAGGAAGAGGCTTTTAAGAGTAAGTAGATTTATTTTATTTTTTTGGAAAATAGTAGGATTCTTCTCATTAAATCATAGCATTGAGGTTACAATCATGGTCAGCTGTGTGCACAATCAACACTGCTAGTCTATCTATTTTATGAAAAACTAGAGAACACTATGTTGATGATTTCTACCTATTACAAAATTGGATTAGATTCCCACATGACTCACATAAAGTGGGGTGGATTTCCCAATGAAATCCAATCCAAAAACCATGATGGTGTATAAAGAGTTGCTCCACACCAACCAGGTGTATAGAGATCTAAGACCATAAATTTTACAGGGGGAGATCACGAGTTGCGCCTGGGCAATAACACAATGCCCTGCTTGCCTTGGTGGCTGAATGGAAGGTGTATCAGCTCAAATCGGCATTCCGACTCAAACTGTCGCAGTAGCACATATTAATTAGGTTTGACATTTCTATCTCATAGGCACGGAGATCTCTGACCTAAACCAATTTAGTGATTCATGATCTAACACCTGGAGAGTATGTTGAGAGTAGTTAATAATTTTATTGAGTTCATAAAAAAAATTGAATTTTGGGAGGATTAAAATAAAATAATAATTAATTTATAATCTTTAAAATAATAATAATAATAACAAAAAATAAATATATAATTAAATCATAAGGATAATTAAAAACTTAACAAACTATTATGTAGTGTTGAAACGGAAAAGAATTTGAGTTGGCATAGGAGTGCATATAGTTGAGTCAACCCGGGAATGACTAGTTTAAGAATTCAAATTCAACAAACTATGCTGATTTTTCAAGATATGATCTAACCGTGATTCTTCATCTTTATATCCTAACAATACGATTAGTCTATAGTTCATCGATAGGACCTTTCTTGGAACTTCTCTGACTAAAATCAAACGGTTCGACCAAACGAGAAGGAAGGAACGTAGCAAACCTAGGAGAGGGCTATTTGGAGTAGGGTGAGCAAATTGCAGTCCGTGAAGCATACCGTGAGCAGACCCCAAAACTTTTGCTGCCAACGGTTGATCGAAGACAATTTGTAAGTTGCAAGAAAGGTGAGGGTTTCTACATTTTCAAACTAATTTTTTTACAAAATAATTTTCAAAAGAAAGTGTTATCGGGAGAATTTATTTTATTTACTTATTTACTGTTTTTAATTGATTCATCATTTATTTAAATGTATTTTATTTATTTATTGTATTTACAAAAAAATTCAATTTGAACTTTAATCCTTTACAATAAATTGTATTTGATATTTTTGTTTGCTTGAATACTTCTTGTGAGAATGCATAAAATACAAAAGATTTCCTTGAAATTTTTATTGACATATTTAAGTTTTGCAACTGATTTCATGTGATTGAACTAATACCGAGTATGGGTCACATCGTGGCTTATAGGTTGTTGCTGTTACTGATTACTGACTATGGTTCATTATGTGACCATAAGTTGTTACTATTATTGATTATTGACTATGGTTCACTCTGTGACCATAGGTTGTTACTGTTACTGATTGCTGACAATGGTTCACTATGTGACCATAGGTTGTTACTGTTACTGTTACTGATTACTGACTATGGTTCACTATGTGACCATAGGTTGTTACTTTTACTGTTACTGATTACCGACTATGGTTCACTATGTGACCATAGGTTGTTACTGTTACTGAATGCTGATACTGTGGGTTTGCTTCATGAACCATGTGACCATTTCCGTTTACTGTTTTCTATTAGTATTTTCTGCATTTTTTAATAAGTTAATGATTTTACATGAAACGTTTATTGACTACTGCAATTGATTAAATAATGGTTACAGAAAATTCATTATTTGCATATTGTTATTTACATGACATTAGAGGTTTTAAAACTTGGAACCCTCACAGGCGAAAGCTCACCCCACAATTTTCTAAAATCTTTCAGGTTAAGCGCTAAGTATGGAGTGAGCGTGACAAATAAAGTGCGACGGACGCCCGAAGCCAGTTCCCTTAGTTCTGTTTAGTCTATTTAAAAACTTCTATTTGATTATGGAATAGTTTTATATTAAAATTCTGAATTTTTGTTGTGACGGCTATTGTTAAATTTTAGAATTGTAAAAAAGTACTTGTATTTCTTGTTGCGGCGCTACACATGATATTTTGGTCTATCATGAAATGTATCAAGAAATGTCCAAACTAATCCAGCATGATTTTTCCATTTCAAAAGGTCGCCTGAAAATCATAGGTAGGAACTACTTCCTAATTTAATGTTTTAGACAAAAGACCCATTTTTGAGCTCGCCTTCCTTATTGAACTAAATTAAAGTTAAACATAAAGGAAACTATACGAAACTAAAACATAAGCAAAAGGACCAAACACCCAAACCCAATGATCTCAACCCCGACTAAAGTAAGAAAAAATCCTACCCATATGTTCAACCCGATTTGATGACCCGGTTCGATCAAACCAAACTTACCTACTATTTATTTCTGTCGTTTACGATGCATCCGTCGGTCACCAATGCAGAAGAACACCAGAATTTCCACCCTATTGTCGCTGGACCTGAGAAGTCTCGTCGACCTCGTAGGCATCCATCCACCAACATACACCGACCTCAGACCACCGATCTCCATCATGATCATTCTCTGCTCGGGGATTTATACCTTCTCTAAACCAATTTCGTGGTCCATCTCCGCAGGAGGACGAACAATTGCGTCTTTCCTTAGCACTCCATTGTGCCGTTCGACCAGACTCTGCCAAAGGTCTAAAGCTTCATTGGGCAATGATGATCTATGAAAGTGTGGATCTTCTTCACAGATATGCTTTTTAGTCGAAGTTTCGGTAAGTTGGCTCATCGCCGACCAACTTCAAGTGTGAAGGGTTATGTTCGGAATCTTGTAAGTGACATGGCTGGACCGGTGACAAGGCCAAGAACAAATTTTAGAGATGCGGCATTGAATTCTTTGATGGATCAACTTCGTGATGAAGAAATCAAGAATAAGTCGGCTAGGGCTTGGGTTAATTATTCAAACTTGTCGATTAATTGAAGACGCAGTGAAGAACACTATACTCTTTTTCCCACCGGGTTTTTTTTTTAAATAAGGTAGTGTGATCATTGTAAACTATTGTAACATTATTTTATTTCAGTCCAATAACTCGGCCATGTGGGCTTTTGAAGAGTTAATATTTTCAACCCAGTCCAATTAGGGTTTTTGAAAATATCTTCTTATTCTGATTAGAATTATATTTGGAAATATTAGATAAGGAAATATTGTTCAAGTCTATTTCTAATAGGGACGGCCGAATTAGGGTTTTTTAGGAGTTTTAGTTAGATATGGTTTTAATTTCTTAAAGTTGTCATAAGTCGATTCAGATTCCAATTGTGTTTAGGGTTTGATTGGGTAGAGAATACCCCTATAAATAGGGTTTGTATTCTAGATTTTTTATCATTTTTTATCAATCAAATATTCAGAGTTTTGAGTTATACTCATTGCTTGCGAGCGTTTTCATTGTTGCTTAATCCTGCAAGTTAATTAAGTATTAATAACCTAGTGATCTAAACATGCGGGCTATTTAGAGAGTAAGTAGAAATTAAGTGTACCCTGCGGGTTAGAAGCTTGAATTTCATGCTTGTATACTAGGTTTTGAGCAAAATCCTCAGTGTAGCCAAAAATCCAATACTTCGCAATTCAGAATCTTCGCAAAGAGATTCATATCAGCAGACCTCGGGTGCTCTGTTGGTCCCAACACATTCTCAACAGTCAGCACCATGATCGAAGCTGTGAGAATTAAGTGCAAAGATTTAGAAATGGAAACCCCAGAATTCCACGTGTTCTTCAACGATCAGGTTTCCAACGACTTCAACACTCTTTTCAGAGCACTTCATCGCCGCCTTTTCCCGAAATTTGTGATCAATATCGTGAATTCAACCATGGCTCTTCACTGGCTCTCAAATCTCCCTTTTAGTTTGTGTAACAAAGGGAATATCAGTTATGCACGGAGCTCCGATGAAGTGATCGAGACTTTTAAAGCTCAATTTTATGGTGACATGAAAGATTTTCTGAGTGCAAGATCCCAAGAATTGGTCCCTGGTGGATTATTGGCCATTCACTTGCCTTCTCGGCATGAGGGGACTTCGTCGACAGAAGCATTCCAATTCCATATCTTAGAGTGTCTAGTTGATATACTCAATGATATGGTAAAAGAGGCATATGTATGTAATATTTTGCGCTCGATTCTAAGGGCCTGTTCTTTTCAACTTATGCGCATTCAGTTAAGTTCAGGTAAGCCGAATTCGTGTTATGAATGCAGGGTATAGTGAGAGGAGCTAGTTGACAGTTTCAACGTGTCCTGGTTCCTTCCAATAGCTTCGGAAGTGAAGGAAATCGTGGGCTCAACTGATAATCATCTGATCATCGAATGGATGCAAGAAATAGACCATGAATCAAGGCCGAATCCCCAGGTTGCAGTTGCACACATTAAGGCTGTAATGGAATGCATTCTTTCTCAACACTTTGGTGTCGAGGTTGTAGATGAACTCTTCATAAGGTTCCCTGAGAAGCTCCAACATTTCATGAGCTCTCCCACCTTTCTTGCTGCCCAAAAGGGTTGCTACACAACCATTTTCATGGTGCTTAAGCACAGCGGCGATATGCAGGTTCATTGAAAGGAGAAAAAAAGGAATCGCGAGATTGAGCATGTGGGATATCTTGCATTTTGGCTCTGTAAGAATCGTGTGATGGCATGATTTGAGGTTTTATATGATAATAATAATTATTTCTCAAGCGAAGTCCGGTGTTTAAATGTAAGAGAGTTTGTGTTGTAATAGACTACGTACTTTACATAGTTAGATTGGTTAACTCATGTATATTTGGGTATAAATCATCCATTACTCTGTGAATATCAATGAGAAAAATCTTTCCCGAAATTACCAAAACTTCCTCGTTTCAAGGTATCAGAACCTCCTCTCTGAAAACTAAATTTCAGTCGATCTCTAAACCCTTAAAACCGCCACCGCTGCCGTGTAATCCTGTTGCCGCCAACTCACTGTGAGCGTCTCCATCAGTTTCTTCTTGGGCTCGATGACACTTTTGGGACTCTGCGTTCAAGTATTATGGCGCAGGAGCCACTTCCATCTCTCAATCGCGTTTATTCCTTGGTTGTGCAAGAATAACGCAACAAAACCCTTATGCATGAATGGGATACTAAGTCCAATGGTATGGCCTTTGCGGTCCAGGCCAAATCAGCCCTGCCAGCATGTCCTTCAACCCTCTCGACGCCGGACAAATCAGTGCGTTGTCTGGCCATCCTACCTGCGCTCATTGTGGCAAGCCAGGGCATGATATCTCCAAGTGCTGTAAGATCCACGGTGTTCCCGAGAGCTTTATGCATCGATCGGCCCTGCAAAATCTATGCGCTGGACGCGGCCTTGGAAATTTAGCAGCTGGCGTTGCTCTCTCGGCCCTACAGCAAGTCCCGGTTTTGTCCGACGCCATTTCTCAATATTATGTATAAGATGTGTTTCTACTAGAATCATGGGCTCCTATCATAAAACCAATTGGTACTATATAGGGGTGACCCATGATCTTATATATTGAGTAATAA
>JAULKM010123987.1:0-20474 GCA_032355605.1 Rubia tinctorum | reverse complement strand
CTCTCTGGTTGAGTCCAGAACCAAAACCTAGGGTTTGTGCTTGCAGACCTTAATTGTTCTTCAAGATTCGTGTTTGCAGATCTCTTTGATATTCTGACTGCATCAATTGGTATCAGAGCAGGCTTTTCCCTGACCTTTTCCATTAATTCACGATGAGTGATCAATCATTAACCAAAGCGGAAGGGAATGCGATTATCGCATCACTGGCTATGTTGAGTAGGCAGATGGAGGCATTGTCAATGCGAGTGGAGACGCTGAGCAATAGCGAGCGATCGACAAGGAGGAATCTGAGGGGGAAGAATGTTGTCGACGATTCATCAAGTTCAGATGATGAATTGACTGACACGAAAACTGTGACGAACCAGGGAACTCGACGAAACAATCCTGATTACCGGGTTAAGGCTGATATCTCATTCTTTTATTGATCCATTGGCGTAAAGGAGTTACTGGATTGGCAGATTGAAGTGGATCGATTTTTTGAGGTCATGAAAATTCCTGAGGATAAGAAAGTCAAGATGGTCGCGGTTAAGTTGAAGAGTAAGGTTGTCGTGTGGTGGGACAGATTGGCTGACTCAAGGCGCAAGTGAAACAAGAATCCGATCAGATCTTGGAGGAAGATGAAGCAATTGATGCTAGATCGATTTTTGCCCATTGATTACGAGCAAATTTTGTACAAGTTGTACATTGAATGCTCCCAAGGAAAGAGGTCAGTTCTGGAATACACGGCTGAATTCATGTGTTACAATAAACGCAAAGAACTTGGCGAGTCTGAGAATCACAAAGTGGCTAGGTATATCAGTGGCCTGAAACCTTCAATTCAGGAGAAAATGGGGTTACAGACCGTGTGGACTATGACCGAGGCTAAAACGTTGGCCATGAAAGCAGAGATGATGGAGAATTACCCTCGTGGTGGAGGTAGTGGCTATCCTGGCGTTGGAAAATTTTAGCCCTAGGGCTATTTCGAGGCGTCCGGAAGCAAGGAGAAGACACTGGTTACCAAGGAATTTAACCTTGGTACTGGTGGGAGTGGTCCAGGTGATGCGTTGGACAAGAAGGTGTTCCCAGCCAGGGCACCATTCCAGAGACAACCTAACCCATATTCTAAGCCACGTGGTGAAACGTGTTTTCGTTGTGGTGGTGTGGGGCACATGTCAAATGTTTGCCCATCGAGGACCGTGGCTTTCCTGGAAGAAGATGGCGAGGACGATGCAGCAAATGAGTATGAATGAGCTGAATTCGCTGAAGAGAAGACAACTGAGAAAGTCAGCATTGTGTTGCAGCATATTTTATTGTCTTCCAAGGACGAGGGGCAGCGTAAGAATCTCTTCAGAACCCATTGTTAAAATAATAATAAATTATGCAATTTAATTGTGGATAATTATAGTTATGAAAATATTGTTTTTGCGAAATTAGTTGAATATCTGAAATTACCCATTGAGCCTCATGAAAAACCTTATACCTTAGGTTGGGTTAGTAAGGGTAATCATGTTAGGGTGACATTAACTTGTAGTGTTCATGTTTCAATTGGGATGCATTATAGGGTGAATGTGATCTGTGATGTACTAGATATGGATGTTTGCCATGTGTTGTTGGGGCGGCCTTGGAAATTTGATAATGACGTTACGCACAAGGGGCGAGACAATATCACCTTGTTTGCATGGGGTGGGCATAATATTGCTATGGCTCGTGTACAACCTTTTGATAGTGTCGCAAGAAATAAGCAGTCAATTTTTTTTTGGTTATGACACGAAGTGAAGACGAACTTAATGATGCTGTTGCTGAAGCTGGCTGTTTTTATCCCATAGCGATGAAAGTGTTGCTGAGTGTTTAGAAGAAGGAGGCACATATTCTAGTGGAAGCACAGTTGATTTTGGAGGATTTCGAGCCGTTAACTAGTGACGAGCTTCCAAGTGAGTTACCTCATGTGCGGGATATTCAGCATCAGATTAATTTGGTTCCCGGATCTAGCTTGCCAAACCTCCCACACTATCGTATGAGTCCGAAGGAGAATGAGATTCCGAGGGAACAAATTGAAGATTGCTGAAGAAAGGGTTCATTCGTGAGAGTATGAGTCATTGTGCGGTTCCTGTTCTTCTTGTTTCTAAGAAAGGAAATTAGTGGCGGATGTGTGTTGATAGTAGGGTGATTAACAAGATTACTATCAAGCGTCGATTTCCGATTCTTCGATTGAAGGACATGATTGATAAGCTGGCGGGTTCGAAGGTGTTTTCGAAAATTGATCTTCGGAGTGGATATCATCAGATTCGTATAAGGATTGGAGATGAGTGGAAGACGGATTTAAAGAGCAAGGATGGACTGTACAAGTGGTTGGTGATGCCTTTCGGATTGTCCAATGCCCTTAGTACCTTTATGAGGTTGATGAATCAGGTTTTAAGCCCTTTCATTGGTTCTCTTGTGGTGGTTTACTTTGATGATATCCTGATTTATAGTAAGACCAAAGAGGAGCATTTGAGGAAGGTGTTGCAGGCTCAGCTCGAAAATCAGTTGTACATTAACCTGAAAATGTGTACATTCGGCACCAACAAGTTGTTTTTTCTGGATTTCGTTGTTGGTGAAGATGGAATTCAGGTTGACGCGCATAAGGTGCGTGCTATTCGCGAATGGCCAGCATCATGTCTGTAACGGAGGTTCGCAGTTTCCATGGCCTGGCTACGTTTTATAGAAGTTTTTCTAGAATTTCAGTGATGTGGCTGCTCCCATAACTGAGTGTTTGAAGAAGGAAAAATTCCTTTGGGGTCCCGAGCAGGAACGAAGTTTAGTCTTGATCAAGGAAAAGTTGTGTACTATGCCGATATTGGCTTTGCAGGATTTTGATAAGGTTTTTGAAGTAGAATGCGATGCCAGTGACATAGGGATTGGAGCCGTGCTATCCCAGGAGAAGAGACCAATGGCGTTTTTCAGCGAGAAACTTACGGAGGCTCAGTAGAAATGGAGTACTTATGATCAGGAGTTCTATGATGTTTTTAGGGCTTGCTTTAAAACAGTGGGAGCATTACTTGATTCATAGGGAGTTCATTATGTACACTTATCATCTGGCTTTGAAGTTTCTCCATAGCCAGAAGATGATTAATAAAATGCATGCTTGATGGGTCAGTTTTCTGCAAAAGTTTCCTTTCATTATTCAACGTAAGTCCGGGAAGTTGAACAAGGTGGCCGATACTTTGAGTAGGAGGACTTCTTTGTTAATTACATTGGAACAGGAGATAGTTGGTTTTGAATGTCTGGGGGAGCTGTATGCGGAAGATGACGAATTTAAGGAGGTATGGCCGAAGTGCAACGAGGTCAACCTTAATGGGGCATATTATCATGTTCGTGATGGCTATCTATTCAAAGGAGATCAGTTGTGCATCCCTAACTCTTCGTTGAGGGAGAAACTGATTCAAGATTTACATGGTGGTGGTCTTAGTGGTCATTTGGGAAGAGATAAATCGATTTCTAGTTTGGATGAGAGGTATTATTGGCCGCATTTGAAGAGGGACGTGAGCACCATTGTCAAGAAGTGTTATGTCTGTCAGGTTTCCAAAGGTCAGTCTCAAAATACTGGTCTTTATATGCCATTACCTGTTCCTGAAGATATATGGAAAGATTTTTCTATGGATTTTGTGTTGGGGGTGCCTCGTACCCAGCGTGGCGTAGATTTTGTGTTCGTAGTGGTGGACATGTTTTCCAAGATGTCGCATTTTGTTGCATGCAAGAAGATTGCTGATGCGTCCAATATTGCGAAGCTATTTTTTCGGGAAGTTGTTCGTCTCCATGGAGTTCCCAAATCCATTACTTCAGACAGGGATACGAAATTCCTCAATCATTTTTGGATTACTTTGTGGCGAATGTTTGGGACTGCTTTGAATAAGAGTTCTACTGCTCATCCCCAGACTGACAGAAAGATTGAGGTAACTAACAAGACGTTGGAAAATATGATTCGTAATGTTTGTGTTGAGAAGCCGAAGTAGTGGGATTTGGCTTTGCCTCAGATCGAATTTGCTTAAAATAGTGCAGTTCATTCAGCTACGGGAAAATCTTAATTTTCTCTTATTTATACTACTATTCCGAAGCATGTGGTGGATTTGGTCGAGTTACCAAAGGTTCATGGAGTTAGTAAGTCGGCAGAAAATTTGGCTAAGGAGATTGTGGAGACCAAGGAATCAATTAAGGCTCGTTTGGAGGCTACTGGGAAGAAGAACAAGGTGCTGACAAGCGTAAGAGGATCAAAGTTTTCAAGGAAGGAGATGGCGTAATGGTATTCTTGTGCAAGGAGCGATTCCCATTTGGTACTTATAGTAAACTCAAACCACGTAAGTATGGTCCGTTTAAGGTGTTGCGAAAGATTAATGATAATGCTTATGTTGTGGCTCTCTCCGATACTATGAAAATTTCCAACACTTTTAACGTGGATGATATTTATGAGTACCATGAGGATGAGGCTCTTTATCCTGAAGAGAACTCGGGGTCGAGTTCTTTGGAGGTGGAGGAGACTGATGCAGGGCGAATGACAACGAGCTATTTTTTTTTTACTGTTTTTCGATTTTGTTTTTATTTCGGAATTAATTCCGAATTTCTTTTTTTATTCCGAATTTATTTTGATTTCTTTTAGTATTTAAAGACCTCTTGTATTTTTTGAATTGGTAATCATTCATAATAATATTTCAAGACTATTTTCTCTCTAGTGGATTTCAAAACCAAAACCTACGATTTGTGCTTGCAGACCTTAATTGTTCTTCAAGATTCATGCTTGCGGATCTCTTTGTTATTCTAACTGCATCAAATTATGTGCAAACTTTGTGTAGAATGGTGCATAGATCAATGAGATAATTTGTGCAAGAAATTTACAGTTTCGATCGGTCCTTGAATTATGATTCTACTTTTATTTTTTTTACTTTATGCACTGTAGAAGAGGAAATTGAACTTGCAATTTAACCTATTTCACAATTGAAACATTGACATTTGATCTGTTGGGCAAGAAATAGCTGCAAAATTCGTGCATTAATTATTTGTTCAAAAATTGCAAAAAATGCAAAAAAATGATAACATCATGGTATATAGACGAAACCAAAATTGATAATTCTCCTTGATCCTTTATCCACCACTTCAATTCAATTTTATTCAAATCAATGTTTTTAATAACCACAATTTTGTTCATATGACATGCACGTATATTACCCTTTATTTTGGTTTTTAAAAGAAGAAGTATGCACATACCATATATATGAAAGAGAATTTTTAAATATTAAAGGATTGTGTTATCCTTACGCATTAGCAGCACACCTTGAAAACTTAGTTTCCTCGTTACCTCCACTAACTATAAATTCCTCTTCTTTCCCTCTTCACTTGAATAGGCACCCTTTATACGCATTATATCGTATCTCAATATATCAAATATACTCCATACTCAGAATAAGCTTAATAGATCAATGTTTGATGATTTTCTAATATTATATATGTTAGATCCTTTAAAGTTTTTTCATCTTCTTTAATGTAAAGGTTATGCTTCTGTTTTCTTGTTGATGTTTATGTGTTTCGAGTTGATATTTATATGAATTCTGTTGAGAGTTTTCTTGCATTCGGGTAATCCAGAATAATCTGCAGCCTTGCATAGTATTGCGCCTTTTCCAAATCATATCTTACTCTATCGTTTTTGGCCTTTTCTTTATACACCTCTTCATCATCAATCGCTATTGTTAGTGCCTAAGTAGTGAAACAAAAAGGAAGAAAAAGGTTCGATAATCAAGTTTTATGCTCTTAAAGAACAAGGTTTTGAGGTGCGCACATTGTGCATGCCAAAAACTCATTCTCGTTTCTAACTTCTTGACATAATTGTTTATTGCAAAAACATGAAACTCATTCTCGTTTCTAACTAATTACTAGCTTGTAATTATGATTCACAAGTATATTTGTTAATATCTTCATATATGATTTTAAAGAAAATTTAACGTGCAAACATCATGTAAAATGGTACAGATGGTTCTCTTATTTTGAAAAAAAATAAAAATTTGTTTCAAAATTATGATTTAAAAAAGCACATTCCGTGCAAACTTTATGTAAAATGTTACAGATGGTTCAATGAAATAATTCGTGCAATAACTTTGCAGTTTTGGTGAATGAATGATGATTTCATTTTCATAATTTATGGCCGATCTAAGATGAAATTGAATCTTCAATTTTACATATTCTAAGTGAACAATAACATTCTTATTAAGAAATAGCCTATAAATTTGTGCACTAATTTTTATAAACAAAACTGTAAAAAGTAACAAGATAATAATAATATTAATTAATATTGCTAAACGAGAATGAAAATCATGCCTCCGAATTTTTACCTGCAAGCTTTGTGCACAGTGGTTCAGATATTGCTTCAGGAACTTAACATTTAGGTTTTTTCATTTATCAATAACTTTATTACTAAAGCACATTTTGTAGCAACAACGGAGGATCCTCATTTTGTATTGGGTTTGACTTTGAGTATTGCAAAATATCTTTATCCATTGTGATGGGTTTCATTGTTTAGCGTAGGACGACGCTGCTATTGAGGCCGTCTTTGGATTGTTGGATTTTTTTTTTGTGATCTTTAATCCAACTTTTTTTTCATTAATTTTTTTTTCTCTGCAGAAAATGTTGCCATTTTCCCACACAAAATGCTCAAAGTCATCGCTGACAGATACACCGGTTTCGCAGAGAGCTTCACTCCTTTGCCTTTAACGTGCCTCTATGCAGTTAGTATATTTTGCTAGCAAAAATGGAAAAGGCCGTCCAAATGCCCAGCAGATTTCAAAAATACGATACAAATCTAGTTTGACTTGACACCATGAATTCATTCAAAGACACATATGATAAATTCATCTGAATAGTATTTCGAAAACTTAAATAGAAAACAGTTGTAAGCTCTCAATCCATCCCATTTCCCTAAAATATTTCTAGATAATTATAGAAAAAACTATTGAGATTTTTTTATTTTTAGTAGTTGGTGTGGCGGTGGATTTCATACGGTGGATGACGGGATTTTCGAACGGAGGCGTCATACGGTGATTGTGTGTAAGCGTGGTGCAAATTCTAGAAATATAGGGAATGTTTTAGTTTTTCAGCTAATTCCCGCTCAAATTTTATTTTTTATGGCTGTTGGGTTCAATTTGATTCGACTAGTGGTGCTATACTAGAGTTTGCCTCGGCCGGAGTTCAGGCGGAGGCAAAGGATGGTTTTTAAAGGCCACGGTTTTTTTTAGTTTGGACAGGACGAATCTTGGTCCTGGGTTTTTTAGAGCATTTCTAGGCGCTCCATCCCGCACAAATTTTTGTGTGCGAGTTGTAAAAAAATTGTACACATTCTTATAGAGGTGTACATTTGAATTGTGCAGGAATTGTGCGGGTAGATCAATCATTTTATTTGACTTATAATATTTTTCCTGCGGAGAGCTTTATGGAGAGAAACGTTTGATTTGGAGTTATCTTTTTATTTTAAATATTTTTAAAAAAAATTATCAAGTCAGGTGGGTAATGGTCGGATAGTTGAAGTAATTCTGATTTTTTAACAAAACAATCTGCTTAAGATTAAATTTTAAAGGGAGAAATGTTTAGATGACCGTTCTCCGATGAGTACTTCAGTTTTTCAAAAGTGCTCTTATACCCATGACCAACTTCAAGAGTGCAAATATAAGCCTCTTGCTGGAAACTAACATTGACCGGGTTGAAAATGACCAAAATACTCTTGTTCTGTTTTTAGTTTAAGTTTGGCCAATTTCATCCCTAAATGGATTCCACTATTAGAACATAAACAAAAATATAAATATTATATCAGCACTTATTTAGAAAAACTGATGGTCGGATTAGAACATTATGATCAAAACTCTTATCATAATGTTCTAAATCCTTTCTCTACGGAATAGTTCAAAATTGTTCTAACCATTTTTCAATTACCACAGTTCTTTTCGTAACACATGCACGCACATTGCCCATTGTGTGTTTTTTGTTTCTAATTTTTAAAAAGAGTTTGCACGCATAATGCACATAAAAAAAGAACTTGTATTTAATCAAGGATTATGTTATCCTTATAAACTCTCCTATTTTAGTATAAAAAGTGCAAGTTGAAACTCTTGTTAAAATCACACAAACACACAGGGAGATCAAAATGTTTTACTCCTGGCAGCTGTTGGGTCCTCTGGCGGGGGAAGATATGGCGAATTATTCCTACTTTTTCGCTGTTTGAATGCTTTAAATCTTACGTGTTTTCTGGGGATTTTTCGATTTGAAGGAGAAGAATAGTCGGAAGGTGCTGGTGAAGATGAAGGTCAACATTATCAGTATCTGGTACGTATAATCGCAGGTTGCGCGTGCCGGGAGGGGAGTGTGGATGAAGAGGTAGCTGGAGAAGTGGCTGTGTCTGCAGCCTTGCATAGTACTGCGCCTTCTCCAAATCATCAATCAGTATTGGTAGTGCCTAAGAAGTGAAACAAAAATCAAGAACAAGATTCGATAAAGAAGTTTTATGCTCTAAAGATTGCATGAAACTCAATCTCGTTTCTAACTAATTACTAGCTTGTAATAATGATTGACAAGTATGATTTTAAAGAAAATTTTGCGTGCAAACTTCGTGTAAAATGGTACAGATGGTTCTCTTATTTTGAAAAAAAATTTTGTTTCAAATTTATGATTTAAAAAAGTAAATTACGTGCAAACTTTGTATAAAATGGGGCAGATGGTTCAATGAAATAATTTGTGCAAGAACTTTGCAGTTTTGGTGTGATGATTTCATTTTTGTAATTTATGCCCAAGATGAAATCGAATCGTCAATTTTACATATTTCAAGTAAACAATGAAATTGTTATCAAGAAATAGCCTATACAATTCGTGCAGTATTTGTTACAAATAAAATTGTAAAAAATAACAAGATAATAATAATAATAATGTTGCTAAACGAGAATGAAAAATCATGCCTCCCAATGCAACTACCAGAGATTCCAAACCTATTCATCGAGTGGTATTGACAAATTTTCTTCGTAATACATGCACGCATATTGCCCGTTGTGTATTTTTTAATTTTATTTAAAAAGAGTTTGCATCTATAAAACATATAATTTATTTTTAAAATTTCATCAAGGATTATGTTGAAACTCTTCTTAATCGATTAAGAATTATCCTTACAACAATCTCTCCTTTCTAGTCTTAAAAAGTGCAAGTTGAAACTCATCCTTGTTAATATGTCCATCATCGATCACCGCATGCGAAACATTAAACGTTGTGGAAGTCTAGAATCTAAGGGAGGGTCCAATTCACACCCTTAATTTTACACCAATTTTTAAACCATTTTTACACCAAATTTTAACTATTCATCTAATCTAATCTTATCTCACTCATTCATTAAATATATTTTTAGTAAAATAATCTCAACCAATATCGTGCGTAATATGCGTGTTTCTCTTTCATTAAATTTCTCTGACAAAGCCTGACGTAATCTTTCAGCATTTGAATAAGAGAGATTGTCCAAAATGTACCTCCTTCTAATTGAATATTGGCAAAGTATTGTGTGCCGGAGCCTAGGTTTACTTCTGATAGGATGGATCAAAAAAGTTAAAATCTATATTTGCAAATCATTTTATGATTTTATGATAAAAGTTAATTACTCGTACTGGATTCGAAACTACTTTGTATATTCATGCACTTATATGTTCTCTTATTTTGAAATAAAGTTAATTTTGATTCAAATTTATGATTTAATAAAATTATGTGCAAACTTTGTGTAGAATGGAGCGGATATCAATGAGATAATTTGTGCAAGAAATTTACAGTTTCGACCGGTCCATGAATGATGATTCTATATTTTTTACTTTATGCACCGTCGAAGATGAAATTGAATTTGCAATTTTACCACTTCACAATTGAAACACTGACATTTGATTAGTTGGGCAAGAAATAATCTGCAAAATTCGTGTATTATTTGTTCTAAAATTGCAAAAAAATAGCAAGATCATAATATATTGACGAAACCAAAATTGATAATTCTCCTGGATCCCTTATCCTCCACTTCACTTCAATTTTATTCAAATCATTGTTTTTTAATAACCACAATTTTGTTCATATGACATGCACGTATAGTACTCTTTGTTTGGCTTTAAAAAGAAGAAGTATGCATATAACATATATATATATATGAAAGAGAATTTTTATATATTAAAGGATTGTTTGATCCTTACTTATATAGCAGCAGACGTTGCGTTTGAAAACTTAGTTCCCTCGTTACCCCAAGTCTGCGGCCTCCACCCTTTATACGCATTATATCGTATGTCAAGATATCAAATATATCGCATAATCAGAATAAGCTTAATAGATCGATGATTGTTTAATATTATATCTGTCAAATCCTTTAAATAAATTCATATTGAATGTAAAAGTTATGCTTCTGTTTTCTTGTTGATGTTTATGTGTTTCGAGTTGATTTATGGATTCTGTTGAGAATGTTCTTGCGTCCAGGTAAGAATTAGAGAAGGTGGGAGAGGGGGCGTTCATTATGTTTATAAACTTTTTTTGCACATAGGTCCTCATATTTTTGTGATTTTTTTCAAAAAACCCCAAAATAAAGTAACTACAAAATTTACCCTATGTCTAGTCACCACCTAGTATTATTTATGTTTTAGACTAACCGTTAGTTGGTCTAACAAGACACTTTCTCTTTAAAAAATATTTTTTTCTTTTCAGATTTAAATTCTATTCATTCTTTGTTAACTTATCCCGTTTAAAATGTATGATTTTACACTTCATGCACGATGGATGATTTTTCGCCATGCACGCTGCTCGCACAAGACTTTTTTGAACGTGCAAAACTCGAGCCACATTGTTAAGCACTACTGCAGGGAGCCTGCTATGTCATCGGTAATCCGATACATAGGCACCAGTTATTCGGTCCCGGGATTACCGGTGCTTAAGTATGGGGATATTGAAACGTAATTACAAAGGCACCGGTACGCATAACCGGTGCTGGAAATAGATACTCAACACCGGTTGTTAATACCAGTGCGGAATTTACAGTAGCGATGCTAGTCCCCTATACTTAGCACCAGTAAAATTCTACCACTATCTGAATAACTAATCACCATGTCGGTGCTAATTGAAGAAAACTGGTGTTGACAATGGCAGACACCGGTAGTGATCTTTACTGGTGCTGATTCTAAAAATGATGTCTAGTGCTATTATATTTTGAGTACCGTTTTAAATCAAGCACCGGTATAAAAAAATCACCGATGCTAGTGATTAGAAGGATCTTAATTTACTTGCACATGTATATGCTAAGCACTTGTATAATATTCATAGCGATGCTATTCTTTCCAGCAACGATTCTTAAATTGACAAACTGATGCTGAATGCCCTGTTTTAATATTTCCTGCCCCATACCGGATAGAAACCCAGGGAAATATCACATAAGAAACTCAGAACAACTAGATTACCCTAATTAAAGTACATTGAATCAAATATAGTGTGAATGGAAATAAGATTAATTCAAAGCAACAAGAAATGATTAATGTAAAAACTACATAAGTCTAAAAAATCATCCATGAACAAGCTAATTTATAAAACAACTAAATTTGTATGAAATCAATTTTTTATCCGTCATTTCACAGCAGGAGGTCCATAAAGTCTTGCATTTTTTCATATACATCCACTCAAGCCTGGCACCATCTACCGGCTACATCTGCTATCTCCTTGCCATTTTATGCTCCTTTTCCCGAGGGAAATATTTGTTCCGTACAAAACATCCCAATCATCAATTACGTGAAAGTATTTATTAGGTAAGAAGAACACATGTTTAATTTGTAATTATCGACTGAACCCTAGAATATTTGTAGTGGTAGTCTTGAGCACAAGTTCTTCCATGAACAGGAGAATGTGGTACCTGCATTCCTAACCACTCATCTGATGCCGGTAGTGCAAATGAAAAAATTGAGATAAGTATAATATTAAATAATGTTCGAAATAAAGGGAGTCTTGGATTGAATAACTTACATCAATATTTGTGATTTCCCAAGTGTAATCCGGAGATGGTTCTATCTTCCTCTTCTTCCTTTGATATCGGCATGCTATCCTGGGAATGTTGAACTTTGAATGGTTACATAATTCACACTTGTAGATGTTAAAATTAGTTTGATGAAAGGAATTAAAGTACCTAAAAACGAGTTGTTTTCAAGTGTGTTGTGGGGTTTAATTCCTCAAGTCAGCGTGCCAAGGGTAAAAATTCCTCCGTACCAAGACGGATGAGTACTAAGTGCCAATGATCGCTGTGTTGAAAAGAAAGTAGCCATGAATGAATTTGTAAGCGGAGAACAATTTTCCAAAATTGAGAAATTTTAAAGTGTCACTTCCACTTTAATATATGGCACCACATAAATCTCTGCAAATCATGGTGTTTAGAATGGCTTTTGCATGACTTTTGACTTCTACAACTTTGAATTCTTGGATATAACCTCCCGTGCAGCACAGAACAAACTGTATGTGACCGATGTTGGTGTGGAGAACTTGGTCCCAAAGGTGCCTTGAAGAATAGAATTTTTTATATTATTTAACAAATTCAGATAAAAATTAATACAGTTTATGTGAAAATTTTAACCTACCCCATCCACACATCAATTTGTGAGTTCGCTAGCCAGGCCATCGCTCTGAATTTACCAAGTTTGTTTCTGAACTCCACCATCTCATCTATCATCAATCCACTTTCATGTTTCCTACCAAATTTTTCCCACTCTTGCATGCTCTTCACAAGCTCGTTGCAGTACTTGATGTACTTCCCCATGTTGGGATATGCCTTGAACGGGTGCTTGTTGTTAATCTGAAATCAAGAAATCAAACGGTTTTTAAGCTGACTAAAAAATAATTAAATGTAGGACAAGATGGATACCTTGAGAAGTACCTGTTTTAGTGGCCTTTCATGCAGAAATTTTTGCTTCAATGGACGGTAGGAGCTATTTGATCCAGATTGTTTTGGAGTCTCCGCCTGACGAGAAAATGTACTAATCTTAAATTATTCTTAACCTAGAATTATATTGTAATAGATGTAGTAATTAGTTGTACTTATTACCTCATCCTCGCTGACATGAAGGAAATAATGTTCATCTTTCCGGGCAACATCGCCTTGGAAGTTGTTGGACTGAGGATTATCTCCACATCCAACCAAAGACATAAGCCATTCTACGATACTCCCAAAAGTCTCTCCCACGTCATTGAAATGGTGGTTGGCAGACATTAATCCAGTTTTGGAATGGTATATTGGCTCGCACACACAAATGTGAGTTACTACACCAGTTGCCTTATCGGGACGCCTAGATTTCTAGAGCCATGATTTAGCCACCCTTACCTTCTCTCCCTCGAGTTTCTTGATGAAAAAGGTGACCAATTCACCATCCTATAACACCGAGAGATTATTATATAAGTCTAAATGTTTTAGGGTTTAAACAAAAAATAAAAGTAAAAGTAGAAAATTTGTAATTGTAATGCGTAATAACCTCCTCATCTTCTTCTTCGTCGCAGGGGAGATTTCGACTTGAGCCTCTAATACCGGTAGATACACCAACCAAGGCCTTCTCAATGAAGCTCTACGGGTCCTCCTGTCCTTCTGAAATATTTAATCCTCCTGCTGCAGCCATTCCCTTGACCAACTGGTGAAGGTAAACGACCATCGCCTTCATAACCGGCTGATCAATGGGGGTTTCTTGGCCTTCTTCTTTTGGATCCAATTGTGTTTCAGCACCGGTACGATCTAAAGATGCTTATGAAACTATGTTTTAGCACTGCCCTACTCAGGCACCGGTATTCCAAGGGGACGAATTACTGGTGCCTATGTACCCTCTCTGCAGTAGTGAAGAGACGATTGCAACTTGATGATTTGGGCCTAAACAGATGAACGGATGGGCCTGAATTAAAAAAATTATTACTTGTACACATTATTTTTTGTAAATTATACTATGACCCCAAAATTTTACAAACACACCCTATAACCTTTTTTCCGCATCCGGTTGGGACCTTACTTGACATCGTACTCCCTGGTATGTACGAACAACCTGTGAATGTTAATTACGTTCTGTAGGCATCCACATTTGTTATTGCAATTAGGTCCTTCTTATGTGCGATAGGGTTAAGGCCTAGAAAAATATTAATTGTGATTAAGTGTGAAGATGTATTAGTAAATATATATGTAAAATAGTAAAAGGCCTAGAAAGGAAAATTCCTATTTGAACTCTAATTAACTAAATATCTAATTCCTAAAATTAAGGAATTTCAATTAGAAAGAGATTATAAAGTCCTAATCAATATGGAAAGTAAATATATTTAATTTCTTCAAATACACATCTCTTCAACAATTCACTTTTCACCCCACAACTTCAGCAATTCTGCTTTTGCCTTCTTTCCTTCATCTCTGGAAAAATGTCTTATAAAGCAAGAAAATTTTCTATTGAAGCACGTCATCTCATTGGAAACTCTAACCTAGAAAACCCAGCGGAAAAAAACTATAGGTTAAGGGGAAAAATACAATGTATAGCTCTAATAGAGATATATTTGATTTAGAATCGGGATAAAAAAAGGAATACCCTTTCTGATTGGTCTTGTATATATCCTGTTATACCTTGTATACCCTTTGTACTTACTATATATATGAATACACACAACCACAATAATTTGTGCATTTTACAATCTATCATGACATCAGTCGGGTTTCTCTAAAATTCTTGGCTTGTATTTCTCTTTTCGCGAAATTCACAAAATAAATTTAGTCCATTTTTCGATCGAGCAACTCCCACCTACGCCACTGTCTTTCTCCGCCATCCGTTCTCGGTGTCTTTTGATCAGTTCTCGGTCATCTTCTTCGTTTTCCGGTGTCTTCTGCTCAAGCCGCCGATTTCAACTTCATGTCACAGTTCGTACCGGAGATCTCTGGTCTGCTTCCGTTCACCGCCAAATTCGGTGCCTTCAAGTTCAAGATTTAGTGTCTGGTTCTTGGTTTCCTCGTCGTTGATCGTACCATTTTTCTTCATCTTCTCCGGTGTATTTGCAGCTCGTCTTCCCAGCCTTTCCACAAGATTCACCCGCCAGCTAGATTCTTCCAGAAGCGCGTGAAGCTACGTGCGTGTGATACAGACTCGCACTTACTCCCTGCCGCATGTGTTGTCATGCGCCAGTCCAGGTATTCCTTAAGCTTTTGTGTATTGCGCCTTTTTAGCAGTTTTACATTTTAAAAAACAAATTGGTTGCTCTAGTATTATGGCTCTTTTTGATCAACCATGATGTCAATGGTGTTACGATCTGGGTCATGTTGCTTCTTCTTGCTCTAAATTACACAGTGAATGGTACCATTTGCAATGTCAGTGGTGTAAAAAAAATTGGTCATGCTGCCTCTATTTGTTCTCTTTTGGTCTCGCGAGCCTCATGTCCTGCATCTCCAGCACATGATCCACCGCATGCTCGCTGGATAGCTGATTCTGGTGCAACCAACCACATGACTTCTTCTCAATCCGCTCTTGATCGCGTGACACCCTATTCTAGTAACAAGCGTGTATTTTTTTGGTAATGGTTTTTCTCTTCACCTTACGCATGTTGGTCATTCTCAGGTCTCTGATTCTATATCGTTGTCTGATGTTGTGGTTGTTTCACATATTACTAAAAATTTGTTGTCTATTAACAAGTTAACTCGGGATATGAATGTTGTCATTTTATTTGATGATTCTTCTTTCACTATTTCAAGCAAGTTTAGTAGATATGTTATTGGAAAAAGCCATCATGATGGTGGCTTATATGTTTTGGATTATAGTGGTGTTGTTTTATCTATTTTGTTGCACCGAGTGTTTCTAAAGCATATTTTGAACTTTGGCATAGTAGATTGGGTCATGTGTCTCACAAAATCATTTCGTCTTTGAGCAAGTCTGGATGTTTGTCAGTTACTAGTTTGCTGCCCAACTCATTTATGTCCCGCTTGTGAGATGGCCAAAGGCAAGCATTTTTTTTGTGATAATTTATAACGCGCACCACGCATCACGCATACTTGATTTAGTTCATTGTGATCTTTGGGGACCCTCACATGTTATCTCTCGCGTCGGGTACATTTATTATGTCATTTTTATTGATGATTTTTCTTGGTTTACTTGGTTATATCATCTATGAAGAAAGTATGATTTTGTGGAGGCTTATATGCAATTTGAAGAAGTTGTTGAGAATCAATTTCCTACCACCATTAAAAAAAATCAAAGTGATGGTGGAACCAAGTTTGTGAATCATCGCCTGCGAACCCATTTTGCGTCTAAGGGCATTCTTCATCATCTTTCATGTCCTTACACTCCAGAGCAAAATGGTTGCGCAAAGAGGAAGCATCGTCACATTACAAATACATGTTTATCGATTCTCTTTCATTCTGGCCTTCATCATTCATTTTGGTAAGATGTTTTTTCAACAACAGTCTACATCATTAACATACTGCCTACTCCTGTTTTATATGGTGAGTCTCCTCTCTCAGTTATTTTTTGGTACTACGCCTGACTACTCCAATTTTTATCCATCTGGTTGTTGAGTTTTTCTGTATTTGTGGCCATATGATACGCATAAACTGACCCCTCAGAGTATGTCTTGTATATTTTTGGGTTACAGTTCACAGTACAAGGGTTATTGATGTCTTGATACTTTCATGAAGAAGGAATACATCACTCGCCATTCTGGATTTAATGAGTTACTTTTTCCAGCTACCCGTATTGGAACTGTTAGAGATTTATCATCACTGGATGTTTCAGCATTTTTAGAGCCTTTGTCAGTCCCAACGGAGGTGTTTGAGTCTTCTTCTTCTTCGGAATCACCCATTATTTTGGAAGTTTAAAATTTTCAGATTTCACTGGAAGCTCAAAGATCTTCAGAAAAATGTGTTTGCCTGCCATTTATGGTTTAAAATAAGCTCCTCGTGCTTAGTTTCAATGTTTCAGTTCTTTTTTGGTTGGCCTGGATTTTGTATGCAGTTCTGCCAATACTACCTTATTTGTGTTCTCATAGGGTGCCTCTTTACTTTATTTGTTGGTTTATGTTGATGACATTATTCTCACTGGGAATGATGGTAATCTCATGAGGAAGTTTATTGATCGGGTTAATAAGCTATTCAAGATTACCAATCTTGGCACTTTTCAGTTTTTCTTGGGATTGAAGGTTGTTCTTACTTCCGATGGCTTATTCATGGGTCAAGCCAGATATGTCAGAGACATTTTATTGTGCGCCAAAATGCAAGATTCGACGCCGGTTGCTATCTCTTTTGTAGTATTTTTGCAGCTTTCAAGCTCTTCTGGTAAGCCCTTCGGAAATTCTACACTTTATCTCTCTTTGGTTGGTGCACTACTGTATTTGTCGATTACACGTCCCGACATTTCTTATGTTGTGAACACGGTCAGTCAGTGTATGCACGCTCATACTGATGACCATTACCAGGCTGTTACTCGAATTCTGCACTATGTCCGCGGTACTCTACACTATGTCTTCAGTTTCGCGTGAATTCGTCTGCTTTAGCAATTTTGGGTTATTCTGATGCTGATTGGGCTCATTGTATTGAGACTTGTAGATATACTTATGGTTATGTCATTTTTATCAGTGGCAACCTGGTTTCATGGAGTGCTAAGAAGCAACCTACGGTCTCTCATTCTAGTTGAAAATCAGAATACCTAGCTATGGCCAATACTGCTGCAGAACTAACTTGGTTGATGAATTTACTTCGGAATTTATGTGTATTGATGCTTGTACCACCTGTTTTTCTGTGTGATAAAAATAGTGCTCTCTTTCTTACTCAGAATCTGGTTTCGCATAAGAGAGTCAAGCACATTGATATTGATTATCATTTTGTGTGTGAGATGGTATCTTCTGGCAAGCTCAAGGTTGCTCATATTTCTACGGAATTGCAGCTTGCTGACATCTTTACAAAGGGGTTTTCTCATCCTCAGTTTGATTTATTACATTCCAAGTTGTGCGTTGCAACCAGTCCTACGCTTCGCTTGGGGGGGGGATAGAGATATAGTTGATTTAGAATAAAGATAAGAAAAGAATACCCTTTTTGATTGATTTTGTATATATCCTGTTATGCCTTCTATACTCTTAGTACTCACTATATATATATATATATATATATATATGAATACACACAGCCACAATAATTTGTGGGTTTTACAATATATCAAGCTCCCTCTCAAATTCTTCACAATTAATGAAAGCCTGCACCAAAAACACCTAAAGTGTGAATTATATCTTTAAAAACCCATAAAAATTCCACAAAATATGAACACAATATAACACACATAAAATATCCTCACACTTGAATCATACTTGCCTCAAGTATGAAGTGGAGAATATAAGACCAATCAATAATCCACAGTGTTCGTAAGGGACCAAAAGTATTCACAAAAAATGAGGGGCCAAAAGATGAAAGATCGTGATAGTTCAAAGGCTACCGAAGTCGTTTGCTCTAATCTATATAAATACATACATTAAAAAAATTATATGGGTATTATGAGAATAATTTTTAGAATCGACATCCGTTACATAATACTTTAGTCTCATGTCCGTGCAACTTCTTTACCATCATAAATATAGTCCAACTACGATGAATTTCTTCCAAGAGTATGTTGAAAGTTCATTGATAATTATCTTCACTCTACTACTCCAATTTCACCAAAAAAAATGATGATCTTAGAAACAGGTAATTTGCACTTATACAATACTAGTACTAAGTTGTCGTTTCTAAAAGTTAATGTCGTCCACTAATGTCAATTAAATGGAAGTAGTCGATGGCTCTCATTTTTCTTGCATCTTTTCTATTGTTCATACAAGTTTCCATCTGTGAGGTGACAATTGTCATTTCAGTGGGTCATGAACTAATTTCTTTCAAATATCCTCATACAAGATGACATGATTAACCAACATTGGTAAATGTCGATCATACTGTCGAATGAGACAATAGCTGGTGGCCGACGTTAGTCACTCATGTTATTTTCAAGCAAAAACAGAATATATGCCTAGAAGGAAACATAATCCAAATAAACCAAATTATCCAAACCAAATTCAAATTTTGATTTTGGTTTGAAACCGAATTGAAACCAAATAAATCGAGTTCCTGGAGATTTTTAATTTAAACATTTTTAAAAGTATGTTATTTAATTTTTACATCATTAAAATCAAGTCTTTAAAATAAAAATCCAACAAGTACGATAAAAATCAACCATAATAATTTTAGTATTACATTCAAGATCTTTGATCAATAATTTATTTTAAAATTAATTTTCAAAGCCTTCACCTACAACGAAGACGAAAGAACGAGTAACAACTGGCTCTGCTACGACATTTTCCAAAACTTGGGTTTTGAGTTTGGGGAATAAGTTTTTAAATTTATAAACTATCCCTCAAGTTTATATCTATTTATAAATTTATTTAAAAGTTTTAAAATTATATTTTATATAATTATTTAATATATATATTTTTTAATTCATTTATTTTTTAATTGAAATTTTGTATTCGGGTCGGGTTTCGGATTGATATTTCAATATCCAAAATCAAACCAAAAATCAAATTAAAAATTTGATTATCCAAAAATCATAATTTAAATTTTGTTCGATTTATTCAAATTTGGATTAATAATTTTCAGTACGATTTTTGTTTTTTCGTCCACCCCTAATTTTGGCCCATCTTGAATTTAATGATAAGAGTCGTAAATCCCTACTCATTTTATTTTAAAAGGATGAAAATTTTCCCAGATTTTCTTAAGTATATGTCTTTAATTTTATACATTGTTAAAAGTATTAAATTAAAAAAATCTGATTTATTTTTTTCTATTATGCGAATGGAGCAACATTACTTCTAGCTGGTTCCAAGATATAGTCAATCTTAATCTGGTGATGGAATTAGATATGAAATGTGACATTTTAAAGTTGTAATTAAGTCAGTCAATACGTTATACAAACAAGTGATTCATTATTTCCAACTGCAGATTGTAATAGTTTGACTAGCTAGCGCATATACTTACTACCATACTTGGATTTCATTCTTTTGCATCCGTATTCTTATCATCTAGTTTATCATGAGTCATGCCCAATCCTTTTTACGCATGTTTGTTTTCCTTTTAATTGTCAGATAATCTATTTACATTTTTGTTTTTGTTTGAGAATGTTTTTCACTGTGTATCAACATATGTATAAAGCTGTGTAAAAGTTGTAGGATATGTAAATATATGTAAATGTTTTTCACTGGAAAAGTTTCTCCGCTTTACTTTCCTGCCTACTGTTATATTATCTTGGAACCAGCTAGGCGCAACGTTACTACATTTTCAGTTTAATTTAAGGGCAAAGTCTTGGGAAAGACGGCTTTCCATAAGTTTATGGAAAGACGGAGTTTAATTAGAATAATAAAAGGTAAAAAGTCTTTGTTGCAATATTAAAATTTTATTATGCAACGTGTAGTAGTTATAAATTTTATAA